>MUZC01004700.1:105530-165234 GCA_002072015.1 Radix auricularia | reverse complement strand
CACAGACGCACATACACATAAACACACTCGCACACATGCATATTCACACACTCGGATTATAATCAAGATAAAAAGTAACATCAAATAAATAAATATAATAAAAGCTTCATGACGCCACTTAATTGTTTTTTTTTTACGGCGCGCAAAACCACACCCTCTGTTAATCTCAAACCCAAAATCAATATGATTTTGCGTCTATATTTTCAATTTTTAAAAAAAGTTAGCAAGAGTTGCGTGGTATAGGGGCTTCACACACACACACACACACACTGACGGACGGAAATGTGCTTAGGCGCATTATTATATAGAATATTATTCCATTAACATACATTAGTCCAGGGACAATTTGTCTAAGGCCGTTTTTTAGGGGCCGTTTAGACCGGGGCCGTTTTTACTTGGGCCGCTTTGACAGGGGCCGTTTGTTCGGGGGTGTTTTTTCAGGGACCGTTTTGTCAGTGGCCGTTTGACCGGAACCGTTTGTCGGGGCCAATTTGTCGGGGCCGTTTTTGTCAGATGCCGTTTTGTCGGTGAACCAGCTGGGGGTTACCAAACAAATGTGCACGGGCCGAATGCGCGACAGCATTTAATCTGCGTGCTTAAGTTACTTAAATATTATTTTAAAAATCTTATATAAATGGGATGCTGCAATGCGCTTGAAATGTTGTGTTTACAATACTATAATTTATCTCACGCACGAAGACATCATGGATACTGCATGCTTTAAAGCAAGCTTGTTTTTCTTTTTACATTTTCAATGATTTTATTTCGATTTGTTTAATTCATGGTAATTTTTAACTTACTTCCCCTTAATTACTAGCTGTTGCTAGCATACGCTCTAACGTTACCACTAAGAAATAACACGTTTTCTGTAAATTAAGCTCTGCTAAATATAATTACACAAAACATCAAGTATAAACTCAACAAAAATTGTTTGTGCACATAGATCTACATTCTCATGTACAAACCTTTTGCTAATTTTACACTATTCGAAAACTGAACTGTAAATAATGTTAATTGTGTTGTTCTTTTCTAAAAGTCTCCTCAACTTAACCAAAATAATGAGGGAATGCTGAACAGTTTTTTTGTCTAGAGTTAATACACAGTCCGCGTTCAGTCATCTAAAACGTCGAGAAAAATTTTTGGGACCCCATTTCTAAGGGAATAAAAAAAACAAACACAAAAAAAATATAAAAAAACTAAAAATATAAGAACTCTAAAAAGGGGCCGTCCATAAATGACGTCACGCACCTAGGGGGAGAGGAGTATACTTTTGTGATGATGCGTGACGTGGGGAAGGGAGGGGGTGGAAGAAAAGTGACGTCACATCGAAAGGGTAACTTTAAATAAAACTTCGACTGAAATATTTAGTCACTCTAAATTTATTTAATGACCTTTTTTTAAAAAAAAATTCTGTTGTTTTACAAAGTGCCGATCGATAAGCCATCAGACGCCGGTTGGCGTAAGTTATCAAGACAAGAAAATTAAATATAATTATAATTCTTAAGTTTGAAAACCCACAAGAGAACATACGAAATTGTTATCCTACGTCATTTGATGTTGTCATCAAAGTGTTTGTGATGTAACCGCACCGTTGTTTCGTTCACTCACGGCAGTAGACTGCTAACTTTTTTGTCGGTTAGCCCTCCCCCCCCCCCCCCCGAAACTGCAACTTGAGAGTTTTACAAACAGGACAAGTGTCTTAAATGATCTGAATAGGATTATATGTAGATATTTTAAGTCAAAACGTCACGGAATGTTCAGTTGGGGTGGGTGGGGGAGGGGAATCTATTTGATACAATGATACAATTTTTAACTTTGATATAATTTTTCGATTGGTTTTGGTCAAACGCCTCTGGCCATCCTAAATATAATGATAAATGTGTCGAATTTAAAATTAGTCAAAAGTATGCATTAACTTTATTGAATGCATCATATCCTCGACATCGCAATTCGAGAGGAGCACAAAACAACTTTCTTCTGAACTCATGTTGATTAAGATTATTGTCACTTGTGTCAATATAAACAAAAGTAGGCTGGATTTAGGTGTCTTCGTATAATACGTAAATACGAAATCTACATGGATAATAAATTTAACAAATGCATTTTCTGGAGGGAACCGGTTCAATAGTGGGCAAGCGTACACGTACACATAACGTATTTCAATATATCTAGTGGTGTGTAGTGGATGTTATACGTCTCAAATGAGTCTGCATTACCCCCAAAAATTCCATTTTGACCCAAAATGAGGTAATTTACCCCTGTTCGCCGACCTCTTTCGCTCGTCAGGCAATTGAGGTATTTTTTTTTTTAAAAAGCATTAAAAATATTTTAAAATATTTTTTTTATAAACAAAGAAGTTTACAGTAATGATTTATAGTCAATGTTTAATTTGTATGCATTAAAATAAAATATAATCTAAGAATTTTAACACATTTCGTTTTTTGAAGGCCGGTTATATGGTTTGAAAAAAAAACGGATCGGTTCAATATAATACCTAGATACAAAAGTAGTGGATTCTAGCAAATGTTCTATGCCCACAATGATTCAGCATTACCCCCAAGAGTTCTCTTTTTACCTCAAATCTGAGATAATCTATCACTGTTTACAAACCCTTTGTTAAACAGACCGATAGCAGTAGCCATGTATTTTTCATTAGTTTATAAATTCCACAAGAGAATGCAACAAATTAAACACGCCTCGTCCATTGGTGACATTATATTTTAACTGTTGTGAGACGTACGTGAAATCCTAAAGAAGAAAGACTTTAAAAAAAAAAACAACAAATAAACAAACAAACTTGTGAGCTTGGGAGTAAAACATTATAATAATATTGGATATTTTATTTATGTCATAGTATTTTATGAGTCTTAACTTGCAGGAAATACTGTATTTTGCGTACAAGATAACGCCCTACTTTCAGCCACAAATGTGGGGTTCGTACAGTATTTTCCATTTTCCTCTTTCAGCGCATACCTAATAATTTTTAGAAAACATGAGATATGATATCCAGGCTTGTCAATGGGACATATTTTTGTGTCCCATCCCATCCCATCCCATGGCAATTTAGGCATGTCCCATGCCACCCCATCCCATGGGAAAACCATGGACAAGCCTGATGATATCAATGTGATAATTTTATATCAAATGCCTTAAATGTGCATATACTTAGCAGGAAACTGTCAGTAGAAGCTCGAAATCAATTCGAGGAATTGTCTTGTATCTATATATTCTAGGTCTATCAACAATGCAATGATCCTTGTAATACCAATAGTCACATTCGCGAGCTTAATCCGGAAGGTTTATCACATCAAATGGTTTTTGACATTACCGCTGCATTGTTCGTTAGCTTTCTTGCTATGCCTTGGCAACTAAATATATTTTTTTAATGTAATATATAAAACAAGCCGAATTCATACTTAATCTAAGATGGTTTTAAGCTGTGTAGGGGCTCATTTTCCTATCAAATCAGTACAGAGAAAATCATGTCAAAACGGGAAAAGAATGCAATGGTACTTGGTAAAACAGCTTGTCGGTCGTCAGATACGAAAAAGTTTGAGAATCACTGGCTTACAATTTATTTAATGCCTTTCACATAGCTTCAAGCGTGTTACAATATTAAAATGTAGACCGACACTTAGTAAATACCAAAATGTCAAAAAAGTAATTTGAAACATACTTATTTACAAATAAAAAATAAAGTGCGTTTTGTGAATGTGTTGGTTTTTTGGGGGTTTTTCTTTGGAAAAAAAGGGGAAGGGGTCAAAGTTTTGTGACGTACTTTTAGAGGGGGGTCACCGGTTTTGTTACGACACGTGACGTAGATGGGAGTGGGTAATAAATCGGCCAAAATTGCGTGATGTCCTTTATGGACGGCCTTTAAGTATTTAAACACATTATTCCTACAAATAATTTCCAATTTTTAAATACAAGGGAAATCATTCTCGATTACATTACAAATTATTTCAAATCAGTAATTTTAGTAAGTAAACAAATCAGGACGTCATTTGCCCTCACACTACTTCATACAAAGAATGTGTCAATATAATGCACACAACGCAATAATCTAACATAAGCATTCATAAAGCGTGAAAACGAAATTAAAGTAATTAACGATAGCATATAAAGTTATTTCAAATCAATAATTTTGAAAACATCAAATAATAAAAAATGCTTCAAAAGTATGCTTGTAAAAATACAGTAATCAAAGGAAAGTTTCTGTTTTATTGGATTTTCCATGTAATTCAGACAAAACTTTCGGCTTTTTTTTTCGTACGATGCACATCCTTGGGATCTCCTTAACATATTCACAAAAACTTTAACCCTCTATCTGATGTGGTTAAGAATGAAATAGCAGGATCTAGCTCGACAGACATTTCGAATATTTAAACGCAATTTGTTTTAAAAAAAACAAAACAATGACACATACGAGCATGACACTGAATTTTTTAGCTAACTGACGTTTTTAAAAATTATTTTACAGCGAAATAAGTGAAAAATGTTTTTTAAAAAAAAGAATGGGAGAGACTCAATCCAAGCCAACGAGTACAGCAAATACTGCATCTGAAGTTAATTTAACGCCTACGAATACAGATAATACTGCACCTGAAGTTAATTTTGCACCTACTAGTAAAGGATATACTAAACCTAGGGTTTGTTGGGATTTATTAAACAAAAAAGTAAATTTCCTCTTCATTGGTAAAACAGGAAATGAAAAAAGTGCTTCCTGTAATGCTATTGCTGGAGTATCTAAAGACACACCAGTTTTTGCTTCTTACAGCAGTTCAAAAGCCATCACAAAATGTGTAGCAAATTATCGAATAGAAAGATGGGGCAAAGAGATAAGTGTAACTGATACACAAGGACTTGAAGAAACCGATCTTTATGTAATTGGAAACGTCAAGTTTGCCAAGAAAAATATGATAAACGCAATGAAAATGTGTCCAGAGGGTTTTCATGCTATGGTTATAGTTTTGAGTTATTTCAGTAAGTTTACAGAGGAGGAGCAGAGAGTTATTGAAGTACTTACAGAAATATTTGGTGAAGAAATGTTTCAGTTCACTATCTTAATTTTCACCCATGGTGACGATTTTGATCGTGAAAATGGAATTCATAATGCAAACACAATTCAAAAATTGTTTAAAACTTGGTGCGAAAATCAAACAGGAAATATGAAAAATTTGTTAGAAAAATGCAATTTCAGGGCTGTTTTATTTCACAATAATAAAAGCTATGATGAAAAAAGAGATGTCGATATGATTGAATTAAAAAAACAAACAGAACGTATAATTGATAGGGTCAAACTTTATACAAACGAACAATTTTAAAGATACACATTGTCACTTCGCAGAGATCGAATTCTGTTGAACAAATTTTTAGATGACCTTATAAATGACGTAAATGAGTCGTTGATGGCGTTGAAAAAAGAACACGATCTTATTACACGCCAAGAAAAGAAAATGATTGAAAGAATAGACGATATCTTAAGTAATAAAAAATCAAATTTTCCGGATTCAGAGAAGTTGATGAAAGATTTGGACGATTTAAAAACGAAGTAAAAAGACAAAATGACAAACAAAGATCGGTGTCGACTTTATACAGACGTTCAACAAGAAATTGACACCAAACTCTTCTTGAGTCTGAAATCACTAAGTGATGACCTTAATAGAGTAATCAAACCTGAGTGGCACAAAGAGGACCTAAAACACAGAGCTATGGCGTTAAAAAACTATATTACTGAAGAAGACTATGGAACAGGCACGCTGCGGGAGGAAATGGAAAAATTGGATTATTTCTTTTCGGAGCTCAATGACTTGGACACAAAGGGAAAAGGTGTATTCACTTAAATGAAGTGATCCTCACGCCCACACACACAGACCAAAAAAACAGAAATAAAGTTTAAAAATTTAAAAAATACATTATGTACTTTTTATAAGTATTACATTTTTCAGCGAGATTCTCTCTATAACATTAATATTACAATAAACGTCTCTTCTTTAAAAGTAACCAATTTTGCTGTTTTCATCGGAGATCGCTAGCTAGTCGTAAAGATCTCACTATAATATACATATTTTCCTATATAATTTACCAACAAAATAGTGTGTTCGCAATTATTCCTTTGCTGCCATTTCCCTGACACATGTCTCATACTTGGAACCTTTCCCTAATATAATCCTCGGCTATTTTGTAACACTTCCTTTGTCTTACCTTGCAACGTGTCATCTGTGACCAAAAACATAATATTTTTCACTGCCGATATCTATGTTTGAAATGAACCTATTCGTGTTGTGTAATTCAATATCTTCTAGATACTAATTTATTTGTTAAATCATGAAATATTTTATCACTGGATCTTGTTATTAGACGCAGCATTTTGAATTTCATGAATCATGACAATTCAGTCACATTATTCACATACGGTATCAAAAATCATAAAAATAAATATCTGTTTTTACCACCTTTATTATTGTTTATTATGTCTACAATCTCAAACGAAATTAAAATTATGGTAAAATCTGCTGTTTGATAAAACTTTATTCACACATTTTACAGCAAACTAAAATCCAAGATCTAATATACACTAATATCTGTTTTTGTTCCAATGGGATGATACCTTTATTATTTTTTTTAAAAATACATAATACATATTTTATACCTCATTATATTGTTAAAAGCTAAATATATGCATTCCTAACTGAATTCTTTTATAGTGCATGTAGTAATACAATTATATAATTATTTTGTTTAAAGTTATGAAATGTTTCCTAACTGCACTATTTCTCTGCGAGGGTGTTTCAGAGGGTTCAAGACCTTCGTGTCAGACCATCTGTTTCATTTAATATATTTTTTAAGGGTGATGTTAACTATCGTAAAAAAAATTAAATCTCTATGACTGAAATTGAATATAAAATACAACTATGAAGAAGCGAATACAATATTATCTAACATGTGGGCGTGGTAGTCAAGCGATAGCTCGCCGGACTGTCGAACCAAGACAGAAGAGAGACACGGGTTCAAACTCGATGTTGGCATAGCCCCTGGGGCATTTGCAAGCCACACAATCCCTTGCTCGTCTGTGGTGGCTACTGAAACTTGTAAACGCTACTTCATTTGCCCCATAGGCCATTGTGGTCTGAGAGCAATTATTATTATTATTGTCAAGCAAAAAAATAATTTTCATGGTAATTTTTGGGCGTTTGATATTAATGCGTTAAATATTCTTTGTAAAAAATCTTAACTTACCAGACTAAAACAAAAGTCTACATACATGTAATCTTTTTCTCCTTTAATTATAACAATATATATTCCATTTATAAAATAGATGATTTCTAACTTTGGATATTATCCAATGGAGATTTAAAATTATGACAATTTATATATTGATAATTTCATCGGCAGGCATTTCTTTCGCTTTATTTAATTGTATAGAAACCCAACTGTGACCACAGCTCTTTTTCAATCTAATGGCGTATAATAAACATGAACATCTCAATAAATCCCAAACTAAAGTTTTGATGTTGTTTTCAAATTGTTTTTCATTAACAATTCACATGTAAATTTAAAAAGATAAAATAAAAGCTATAATAAATCGCTATGTTCGTGGGTAGGCGTGGCAACATCTTTGTTTACAAAAGAAATCGAAACAAGTTGCTAATTTTCACTTCTCCATGTAACAACATGTTATTTCTGAAGAGAAAGGAAGTAGAAAAGAGTTACATATCATTTATAAAATCTAAAACTCTAATTGGACACTCTAAGTAACGAAATAAACTCAAAAACGCAAATCAAACGTTACAAGCAGAGACCGCCCATATATCGGCGATAGGCAGAGAAAGATATAATATGAATTTTTGGTCCAAAGGGATGGTGCTTTTTTTAAAGTTAATTAATATCTACATATTTTATACCTCGTTATATAGTTCAATCATATCATTTTAAATATAAATAATTTGTTCGTTTTTAAAAATTAGAATCTGAATATACGACTTCTAACAAAATTGTTTTATAGTACTTGTTGTAATACCCTTAGATTATTATGTTGTGTAAAGTTATGAAATTTTACCTAACTACAGAATCGTTTTCCCGTTGTGATTATTATTGTAACTTTTGATACTTCCTCATTTTTCCTATATCCTGTGTCATTGTTTTTTTTTTCTTTTTAATTTAACTACATATTTTATGATATAATATGTTTCAAGAATTTAAATAACTATTAATGTAAGTATGTATTTTATGTTATTTGTCACAAATCTGGGACCCACCCTCCTAAAGTTTGTCACACTTTCGTAAAAAAGATGTACTTTTTGTTAGCTAAATAATTAAAATTTAACATATAACACCGTGACGTCAGACATGACCGAAACCCCCCTCGCCCCTTGTCACAAACTGTCACACTTTCATTAAACCCCCTTCCCGTCTGGAGAGTGACGTACTTTATAAACGGCCCCTAAATCCTTAACCCAGTTTGTTATCGCTCTTATTTAGCTTTTCTCGCCTGTCTTCGACTTAAGTGGAGCTTTGTCTGAGATTACGATTCCAGTTGCCGTTTTTAGGCTTTGGCACACTTACCTTACGGATGATTACCATATATCAAGTTTTTTTCTTAACACTCAAGTGAAAGGGCTACACCATGTCTAAGTCTGTGTTTAGTTTTAGGGTAGCTCAACAGCTTTTGAAATTTATTTGAAGAATATTTGTATATTTTGAAAATTTCAATGAAACTAAAACCTTATATACTGTTTTCAATAGATAATTTAAAAAAATAACCTAAAGAATTGAATAAAAAGAACAATTTTTTTCTAGTATGAAAGTTAATATTGGTGTCCTCTTTATTTTTTTCTTTATCCTTTTTCATCGGTCTCTTAAAAGACTTATATTTCAAATAATTTAAATAAAAAACAAATCTCTAATTTCTTCTACGATTGACTGAAATTTTAGCAAATATTGACGTCATTGTTAGTTCCTTAGGTACAAATCATTTACGCGGTCTTTTTACTTATTTTTTAAAGGATTAATCCACAATTATTATATATTTATCTATTTGCTTGTTCGCCCATAAATGTGTCCAAACTTTGTCATAATGGCATTGGTCAACCTGCCAGCACACAATATAAAACTTGTATACGCATTCTTTTGGGAAATATTTAATATATAAATATATCTTTGTTTTCATTTTTGATAACACATAAAAAATATTTTGTGTACTTTTTTAATGCATACAATTTTAACTTTGTTGTTATGTTGGACGAATTAAATGGGCATTTCAAAAAAAAATTAGTTGCATTTTTATGATATTTTGTCTTTTGTCATGTTTGTTGGAGTGAACAATTAAATGTTTGTTGCGATTATAGATTATTTTTTGGTAATTTTAGTAAGATAGACATTAGTGAAAGAACAAAATACCCATATATTAAAGTTTGAAAATAAACACGATATGAAGAGCATATGTTATTACGACAGTATTAAAACTGTAATGTCATGTAGTTTTAATACTTTCATAATAAGTATAACACATGCTCTTCATATTTTATTTTTGAGGTATTTATAGCCTTTACTTTTCAATACAGTTTTTTAGCAGGGCATATATATTTTTAGAAGTATTTTTTTACAGAAATATAAGCTCAAAATTTATATCATGATATTCAGCAAATTTTCACTTAGCTGTATACACGTTATACAATCACTCAAATTAAAATTTTTGTCGAAACAAAAATAAAAGTTAATTTCTTATGAAATTCATATGGGTATTTCAGTATGGGACCCAACCACCAAAGAAAATATTGATAAACCATAACAACGTCAAAAATACGTCACTACTGGAGAATATTCGAAACTGACAAGAATGACTTCTTTAGGTAAACATTTTAATCTTAAAACACCGAAGAGCGGAAGAACTAATTGTAAAGTAGTAATTTTACATACAGCAATTAATTATAATTTCGAGATACAAAACAAAGATAAATTAATACAAACTTTAGGTAGACTAATGATAGAAGCACCTTTCTTATTACTTATGCAAGAATATATACATATACATTAACTTCTTTCTTATCCGGGATTCGGGTTTGGCATGGGTTGCCCGAAGAAACAAAAAAATAAAATAAAAAAAAAATAAAAAAATTAAAAAAAACACTTTATCAAGACTTTAAAATTTATTAAGAATGAAGGAATAGACACAAACCATAGATAAACATAGGCGTAGGACACAATAATCTTCTGTATAGAACGAGCGCCTGGAAAATATAAAAATAATCGATACCTTTCTTAGAAATTTATTTGAAACATTCAGATGTTTAAACTTTTGCTGAATTCGTCATTTGATACCATTTCGTGAGTACTGATTTGGAAATAGTGGATGTATAAAGAAAATTAGCTGCTATTAAATGTATTCTTTTTGAAAGGTGTTCTTATTCTTTATTTAAACCACACAACAAATATTTTATTAAAAAACTCGTATTTAGACATGGCTTTTTGTGTGACTTGTTCTCACTGCTACATTGATAGTAAATTGTAGAAATAGGAGAATCATATTCTAATTTGCTGCTTTACACATTGTTAAAAAAACGAAATAAATATACATCCACTGGAATTTGAAGTTTCGTTTTTATTTTAATTTCTAAATATTTAATGAGATATTAACAGTTAGCATGATCGCAGCAGCAGTTCTTTCAAAAAAGGTACTTATCTACAAACATTGTTGGCGAATTAAAAGTTTCTGAGATAGAAAAATTCCAAATAAAATGTATGTCTTTGCTCACAAAGATTTGTATCTTAAAATTGTTTTAATGTCTAGCTATCCTCTAAATTTAATTAATCCTTTAAATCAATGAAAATAGCTTTCGAATACAAGCTGCAATTCAACAGTTAAAATATATATAATGTATGATGTGTATTCTGTAAAGAACCACGGGTACTTGTGGGACTAAACTTTTTCTGCTTCCACTCAATTCTTAATAATTGCTAGTCACAATTATCTTCTCATATTGAGACACCTAACCCATGGGCTGCATGAACACTTATCATTACTTTATTCTTTATCTAACTTGCTCCAAGATACAATGTAATCTAACTTTACTTAAGTAAGACAAGCTGCCCTAATTCTAATCAATTATCTTCGTCCCTTTTCTATCTAACGTGTTCGTTGTTTGTCCCGTCCTACAACCAACTCCTCTGCCCCGAGGCCACGCCTATTTCCAAACATCATCCGTCACATTCCATTGTCTCCAGTCAATCTCTCATCAAGTCCAGCCTCCTTAGATTAAAAATGGGGGTGGTTTCTGACATAAATGTCTATGGTGAGACCCCTACTACCTAACTACCCCCTTGGACTCTAGTGGTCAGCTACTCTTATCATCTCAACTACTGACCGGGCAGTTCACACCAGAACTAGACTTTTTACACTTATGGTCAGACTGGTCAGTTGTCATCTTTGGCCCTTAATTAAAGTATGTAAAGACGACTTCTGGCGGTCAATGCTTTGAATGCCAATTGACCTAAATTCCGTACAATACATATTCAAAATTGCATGATTGTGATTACCGTCTTAAGCTGAGTTCTGTACATTTCTTACTGAATTAAAATAACACAAAACAAAATACTATTATCTATGTATTGTCTGTGTAATCATTTTGAAGCATGGGTATTGATTTATTATCTAATATGTCATGCAATTTCTTGAATGCGAGGTAAGTCATGAAAAGGCTAAAGTGAAAAAACATGAAAGTTATGCCTCTTCCTTATTACGTAATTTAAACAAATGACTTTTTGCATCCTTAAATACGATTAGTTGAATGGTTTAAATTTGTCTGATCTGATAGGTAAACAATGACTTATTGTATGGGTAACTATGACTTAGTTAACAAAGACGTCATGTATGTTTTAACTACGACTGCTTGGAATCGCTAACTATGACGACTTGTATGGTTTAACTATGATTGGTTTTAGGGTTAAACTACGACTGGTTGGATAGTGTTACTATGAGTGGTGTGTCGTTTGTCTATGTTTGGTTGTATCGTTAACTACGACTGGTTGCGGAACAGATGTGTATCTCTTAAATTCATTGTATTTTCTGGGTTAACTAAACATTGATCATGCTAATACTAATGTATCAAATAACAGATCGTATAAAATAGATTATTGGAGATTAGGTAGGATATTTTTTTTCCAGTAAAGAATCTAATACATAATCGCCCTAAGTATGCGTGTGTCTCCGCGTGCAAAATTAGTATCAATAAATTTAAATGTTCGACGTAAAAAAAAATTATATGACGTCATTGTTTTAGCTCAGAACGTCAAATAACGAAACAATGCACGAACCTGTGACGTCAGCATTGGTGTACACATTAGTGTTGAGTCTAACATCGGCCACCAGCCTATGCGTGTTTGTCTCCGTTATGAAACATGATGTAAGTCACCACCAACCGGTTGATGTCGGTGTCGGTCTTCGGTTCTTGACCCACTGCCAACTGCATTGCTGCACCGCATTCAAGGTATGACACCGTTCTCCTACGCCCGTACTTATCGTAAATGTCACGTTCGCATTGCCTTATTATTTCTTCTCCAACTCCACAAATCTACAAACCTTCGCGTGTTGCAACGAGACAACTATGCCTCGAAAAAAGAACATTCGATGAAGCCGAAATTGCCGATAGAAAACGTCGCAGAAACGAACATAACAGGAATCGGAGAAGAACAGAAACACACGAGGAGACATCACGGCGACGAGAAACGCAAAACCAACAATATCGCATTCGAAGAGCTAGTGAAACCGACGAACAGCGGTCCCGGGAAGTAGCAGCCAATAATAAACGACGTCGGTCAGCTACACTCGGGGAAGTAACTGCACCTCATCTGGATGGAGCCACCGGAAGTGACTTCATGAATGACAACGTCAAGCAACATTTCTGTGGCAATTTACAATTGCTCTGCACCTTCTGCGGTGCCAAACATTTTCCTGGCGAACATCCTGCCGACAAATTACTTACAACGTGCTGCCAGAAAGGAAAGGTGACGCTAGATCCCATCCGCATATCACTTTACCGAGGACGCTCATGTCGGGGGAACAAGAGCACTCCCAAAACTTCATTTACAACAGCAGGTCCATTAATAGCGCCTTAGCCTTTGCGTCAATGGGTGCTAAAAGTGATCCTCCTCCCAGATACGGGCCCTGCTGCTTTCGCATCCACGGACAGATTTACCACAGATCTGGGGCTCTGCATCCTGACCATGATGATCGTCTTCAATTTGCTCAGCTATATATCTTTGATCCTGATGACACTTCGGAACAAAGGATGCTAATGCTACCTAACTCTACATGCAACCGCGATCTCATTATGCTCCTAAGCTCATTCAGGACCGACTGAATGACAGATGCATGCAAAATGCTGTGTGAAGTTGAACAATAGTAGCTGGCGGAAGCAGCTTTACGGAATACACTACCTACAACTGTGTCACTGGCCATCATTCATGATAGAAACGATGAAACTTTAATAAGAATCTAATAATGTGCAACATGTAGATAACACATGATTTATAATTACGGTTTATAAAAGCATATTTATGGAAATAAAAGATAATTTTCATTACTGAAAAAACAACATTACTTTATGTCTCTTAGTGCAAGTAGAACAATCTTAGAGTTTCGGGTATCTTCGATTTCAAAAAAAAAAAACCAAAAAAAAAAAAAAAAACAAACAAACAAACAAACAAAAAAAAAAACGATGTTGAAAATATTTATATTGTAGCATTATATCCTATTTCAATCAGAGATTGTCATTGCATGCTGGTAATCAAAACATTTTTTTTAAAAATAAATAAAAAGGTTTCACATTTTTACTTGGTTTCATTGCTGTCAATTATCCCACAAAAATGTGAGTTTTTTAAAAACTTTCAAGCTGAAGAAGAAGATTTTTTTTTGTCAATGGCTGTCGGCTGTTGAATACAGAACTAAAAAGTAATGTAAATGAAATTTTATGACGGTAGAGATAAGTGGGAACTTTTTAAAAAAACTTTTTTTTTCTATTTTATGTTTAAAAAAAATATTTTTATTTAAATTTTTTATGTTTTAATCATTTTTTTTTCCATCCGATAACTTTGCACTAAAGAAACCACACACCTTAAAGGGAAAATTGAACAAAACAGTACAAATAGGAATGATAGATAGACAGACAGGTTCATAAATCGATATATAGATATATGGATATATAGATAGATAAATAGATATATAGAAATATTGACACATAAAATAGACCGATAGATAGATAGATAGATAGATAGATAGATAGATAGATAGATAGATAGATAGATAGATAGATTAGATAGATAGATAGATTAGATAGATAGATAGATAGATAGATAGATAGATAGATAGATAGATAGATAGATAGATAGATAGATAGATAGATTGATTGATAGATATATAGATAGATAGATATCTATCCATGCGTAGCATGGGGAAGGGCAATTTTGAGATATGTGAAGTCACATAAAATTCGTAACTTTATATAAAAGTTTCACATTTATATTAAAATTTGACTTCTATCGATTAATTTTTTGACCTTATAAGCGGCTTCATGTGAGTTGCGATATTAGAGTGCAACAATAACCTAAAAACATACTCAAATGACCAAAAAAATTATTTGAAACATACTCTTTTTCAAATACAAAATAGAGCACTTATTAGAGGTGGGCGGTATAGCTTTGTGTCGTCATAATGTACATGGGGTCTAAGTTACTGTGATGACGCGTAAAGAGGGGAACGGCGGAATGAAAATTAGGCTTCAATCCCATGACGTCATTTATGAACTGCACCTAAAGCAATTTATAGACACATAGATGAATAATACACCTAGATATATACTGTTGAATTTATAGTAAAATTTGAATGGGTTAGTAATTCCTAAGGAATTTTTTATAACAAGTGTTGTTTTCTCAATCACATGAATTAACTAATTCCTGCATATACGCGTAAAATAAAACATATAAAATAATTAAATGAGACGCGTAAATAAATTTTTGTGATGATATTTTTAATTGTTATCTATTAACATCAAAAATCAACATTTTTTTTTATTTCGGTCTCCTTATTTGATTTCATATCAAATCTTTCAACTTTAAATTAAAATTCTTTCTTTTTACCTGCGAAACAAGTTTTTCTTCTCTGCAAATAACTTGTCCACAACTAGAAATGTTATGATCGTGTTCAATAATTGATTTTATGCTGGCTTTGTGAAGATTTTAGGAAATCTTCCTATTCCTCAGAAATTTTTCAGGCAATTTTTCTCGGAAAATTTCAGCACTTAGTGGTCTAAATTAAAAATACGCTGGCAGCCGATTCTCGTGTTCCTAACAACTTGACTACGAACCATACAACTTGTAGTGGATCATAGTAAGTCAGATTTAAGCCTAAACTAAAATACATTGACTTGTAATCCATTTATTAAACTGTGTATTTTAATAATGCTGAATTTTAAAAGATAATAAAATCAAAAGTGAATGTTTGAAAAAAAATATAAATAAATAAATTATTAATAAACAGAATAAGATCAATTAAGTATGTTTTGTAGTCGAATGAACGTGTACTCTTGTTTTGGTGAATGTTCATAGTGAAGTTCTCTAATTCGTCTGATGTAGTAGGCAGAGCGGTGATTTCAAGTGATGTTAAAAAGAAATTTTTACAGGTTTGTTTCTTGATGTAGGCTAGTGACTTTTGGGTATAAATCGCTTTAATTGACAAGAGATTTGGAAAAAAATTAACAGCTTTAACAACACAATTTAAAAGCAAAACTGAATAAGATTAATATTTCTTGGTCACTGAACATAGTGAATCCTGTTGAATAAATATACCTCATAAAACGATATAAATACACACACATATATATATATATATNTTTTTTTCCCGATTTTTAATAAAAAATGTATTATTAATAATTAACTATACTTTTGTTTTTTACGTACAAATTTCTCCATTTAAAAAGAATGAATCGAAAATGTACACTTTAAAATAACCTTCTTTATATGGACAATGATATAAAAAAAAACTTTTTTTTAAAACTTAATAAACACTAACAAAATTTTTAATTTATTGACATTATATTGAGCTACTTCTATTTAATAATATCTCCTGACATAATTATATATTTAAATTGAATTAAATTAAATACTTAAGTTATGGGCATTTTTAAAAAATGCCCTATAAGGGCACAAAACGTGACGGAAAACTACATAGTGAAAAATATAATTATGGGATCTTTAAAAAATCATAACTTTTGAACCACTTGGAATTTTAAAAAATATGATTTTTATGTTTTTGTTAATCATCAAACAATTTCTATACAGCTGTATTTCTTTTATATTTTAAAATTAATTTGACATTGTCATCCAAGAGCCTAAACTTAAATACGTGATTTAACTTATTTTTTTATTGCTAAGTCTTAAAAACAACTAAATAAAACAAAAATTCAATTATCTGTTTTTATTACTTCCCTTGAAATTTTCAGTTCAATGACTTCATAATCTTTATTTTTAGTTTTAACAAAATTATCGATTAATTAATCGGTAATTTTTGTCAAAAGTTAACGATTAAATTTAATTTAATCGATAACAGCCCTCATATATATATATGTTATTTCAAAGTTTACGCTTCTAGAGTCCATTTTTTAAATGGAGTAATTTGTGCGTAAAAAAATACAACTAATGTTAATTATTAATTAATAAATCGAAATGATTTTAAAACTTTTAAAAAAATGTTTATCATTATTTTATTATTAAAATGATTTTAATCGATAAAAATGTTTTACCGATTAATAGAGAAATTAATCGGTAATTTCCGCAGCCCTAATGTATATATATAAAGTGTTATTATTTTATGAGTTGAAGGTATGGGTTTAAAAATCAATGTCTAAATTACAATTGATCGCTAAAATGTGTCACGATGTGCTAAAGATGCGTTCTTTCTAAATAGAGGATCATTGGAAAGACTGTTTAACACAACTTCTCTTATATCGTGCTTGAACGCCATTCTCTCTCAGTATGCAACGCTGAAGCTCATTTACGTTAACTTTTTTTACACCAACGAGCTTTTTTGGTGTTTTTTTTTTTTTTTGGTGGTGTTTTATTCGCGTAAATCAGGGTTCATTGTTATTTTGCTACTAGATTGTGCCGGGGCGCCGTGGCACCTGCGGCGCCCACTTTTTTTAGGGCGCCTACGGCGCCAACCTTTTTCAAAAGCCCAACTAACTTGTCCTTTTTTGATAAATACGAAATATTAAAATTTCTGACATTGTTCGCAAAGTATTTAATAATAGGGGTTGTATTTTGCGCACCGATGCACACCAAACAATGACGTCATCATATTAAATATCTTTACAGCGTTAATCACCACACGATTTTTTAATTAACTGCTGTAGACTTTCGTACATCGCTCCTCAGCGTTCCACATCCAGTGAGTGAGTGAGTGAGTAAGTGACCTGGGCTTTTATATTATTTATATTGTATCGTGTGTAACGGATGTCTTAGTATTAAAAAAAGGTAAAGTTATCAGATGTTAGAATCACATGAACTATAGCGGTTACTGTTATATAGAGATAAACTAAAAATTAATTTATTTATATGATTGATATGAAATTTTGACGCAATGCATTGTTAACTAAGATCTATCAATTGTAAATTTTAAAGTTGCAAAATATAAAATTTTGCGGACAGACAAACAGACAAAAATTAGGAACGGATACAAGCTAATAAAAACGTGGTAAAAATATATAGTAATGAGTGGCGGGGGAAAGGGGGAAAGGGGCATGTCTGTCCAGCACAGATCTTAGTTCTCTTTTCACCTTATTCAAAGTGGGGCAGATGTCAGGTGGCAAGTCCATACTTAGATCTTGCCGGATGTTGTCACGGTTAATGCCATGCACCTTGCAAGTGTCGTGGAAATTTGTGGGAGGAGGAGGGCAATCACCCTAAGTTCACATAAAACACAGATGTGATTCAAGGACAGATGTTTTGTTAGTGGTGTAGTTTTGACAAGGTCTGTGCAGTACCAAATAAATTAAATGTCCTTTCTTATTGGTAGGTTTATCAATTTTTAGATAAATGTGGAATACATCAAAAAGTTTCACCATTTTTTTTTCGAGGGATTCTGAGATGGTTTTAATTAAAAGTGCATGTCATCTAACAGCATGTAAGTGCCAGGCAGGGTGTTGATCCAAAAGTTCCAGGAATTCCTCATGAAATTGGGCATCTGTTTAGTTATTTGTGACTGGTAGCAAAGACACGGTAGATGTACATAAATTCGATGATGCGATGGGGCACAGACAATGTAATTTGACTTAACTCGTAGGACGTGTGCGTAAGTTTAAATTCTTTTACAAATAAAGGCTCTTGGGACAGAGTTCTTCTGTAGATAGCAGCTAGGTTTCCACCTCGAGTGGAACGTGGAAAGGAATAAACATGATCTCATTCTCCCTATCCAGGATAAATTCGCATACAGCAGTACGTTTGTTACATGGACTAAGATAGTAAGCGTTAAATGCTTCAATGTAGAGATTTCTTTCTGTACAGTTGGGAGATATTTTGATAGGTGTAACGTTAGTTATGTTATAAGAGCGTTGATGGCTTTCTTCATCAGCATGAAAACCAGAGATATATCTTTGTCTGGGCATAAAGACAGGTATTCGTCTCTGTTTTCGTTCCCCACCACGAGATTTACACTTCCGCGTAAGGTTTCTGCCAATAAATATACACACGCCAGTTCAGACTGTATGCGTGCATGGGTCGTGTTCATTGGTAATAGTTCATTTTGTGTGTAGTATATTCATTGCGAACGCAAACACTTTATCATCATTTAAATATCTATTAACGCTGCAGGGCTAGAAACAAACCATAGATAAACGTTGGGCGCAATAATCTTCTGTATAGAAGGAGCGTCTGTAAAAGATAATATAAGAAGAGCGCATCATATAATTTGGCATAGTCTAGTGCTTCAGAATGATACTGACCGTAGTTTATTGGGAAATAGATCAGACCGTCTTATTGTTTTTACTAAGCATATATCAATGTTGCATGTACGTCGTGACAGCTCATCGGTGCTTTAATAATAGATGATGTAGTGCGCGGGCTTCTAGCCATTGCCTCTAATTACTTAAACGTCTCCATATTATATAGCAGTATTGTCTCAACATGACTAAGTTTGTTGTTCTTTAAAGCCATAGACATAGCTAAGGTTGCTAGCGTATTGTTAGTTATTTAAAGTATCATAGACTTTTCTATCACACTTAAGTTTCGGTTGTAATTTTTACCAAAGGGAAATTGTATTTATGATATGCATACACTTTACGCTTTTTAAAATTGTATTTTAACAGAGCGTAATATTAAAATTTGCATAGTCCATGGAGAACCATTTAGGTCCCTGAAAGTTCAACCGCCTGCGAGATTAATTCATGGGATCTTTAGTGTCATAACGAGTGAAAAACAAATGTCTGAACTATTTATTGTTGTGAATATTTTAATATATTGTATTCAAAATAATAATTCAGTTTTAATATTCATTAAAAATTATTATTCTTATACTATTAGTTTTTATTTATATTTCAAACCAAGGATTGTTAAAAAGTACCACACAAGTAAGTATATCTTGACAGAGATAAGCATGTTTTAAAAATATCACATTCTTTTAAAATATTTATACCCAAATTAGACAAGTAGATGTACGTAAAATGACACACAGAAGCACACACGATAAGTTTACCAGTGGGAAAAATATTTAAATTTTATTACGGAAATTAAAGCTAATAAAGGTATGAATTTAGTTCAGTTTTAAAGGTCTTAATACGAATACTACGTACGTGTAATTGTAGAGAATTTTATTGTTTCGGGGTACAATAAGAAGAAAAACTTTCAAAATAATTTTTTTAATGCGAGTTGATGTACATATAGCGAATAGATCATTTAGATTAAGTGTCATATGTCTGAAAGAGTTGTAGCAACAACAACAAATAAAACAGTTTGTAAACAATACGTGATGAAGTGGAAAAAAATATAAACGAACTTGATCGCCATTAATGCTAACTATAATAGTATAATTAAATTACTCATGATAGAAATAACTTGTTCTTTAATTTCAGCTACCAATTGTAAACAGAATCTTCGAACAATGGGAGGACATTCATCGACGCACAAACATAATAGTAACCCTCGTGTAGATCATGATTTATTGAAAGAAAATTTAAAGTTTCTTGTCATTGGTAAAACTGGAAATGAAAACAGTGATTCATGTAATGATATTACTTGGGTACCTGAAGACAACCCAATTTTCTTTCCTTTTATCAGCTCGACAGCAATAGCAAAAACTGTATGCCATCATAAGATAAGATTATTGGGCAAAGAGATAAGGGTAACTGATACACCAGGACTTGCGGACACTGAGCTAGATGCAATAGAAAACGCCAGATTTACCAGAAAAAACATGATAGATGCAATGAAAATGTGCTCGGGTTTCCATGCTATTGTGATTGTTTTGCGTTATCAAGAGAATTTTTCTGCCGAAGAACAAAGCGTAATAGAGGTTCTCATGGAAATATTTGGTGAAGAAATGTTCAAGTTCACAATTTTAATTTTCACCCACGGGGACAGTTCAGATCATTATAATCTTATTGCAAATGAGAACTTAAGTCAAAATGTTTTTCAGACATGGTGTGAAAGACAACGAGGAAGTTTGAAAACATTATTAGAAAAATGTAATTTTAGAGCTGTTTTTTTTTAAAAATAACAAACATTATGATGGAAAAAGAGATGCAGAAATCATTGAGTTGAAAAGGCAAGCAGAGTTCATATTACAAAAAAGAAAACTATACAAATAAACAATTTCAAAAGTGTCGAGATCGAAGAGATTGCCTTCTTTTGAATTTTTTTTTAGATGATCTTAAAGGGGAAATAAGTAACGCATTAAAGTCTCTGAAACAAGAACTAAAAATTTTAACTAATGATGAAAACAAAATAATTGAAAAAATAGACGCAGTGTTAGATAATGTACCATCCAATCTTGACGAGTTGTTAAAATTGATACAGACATTAGGGGTTTTAAAATTAAAATTACAAACGAAAATGAAAAATGATGATAAGTGTCAACTTTATACCCATCTTAAACAAGTAATTGATACCCCGCATTTCCTGAGTTTGAAAACCTTACGTGATGACCTTAATAAAGTAATAAAGCCAGAACTTCACAAAGAGGAACTTCAGAAAAGAGAAATGGCACTAAAAAACTATATCCATGAGGAAGACCATGGAACAGGAAAGCTGAAAGATGAAAGGGAACAAATAAATTATTTCATTTCAGAACTCAATAACGTAGGCACAAAGGGAAAAGACAATTTACAGAAATAATGTGAAACAAAGCCTCGTCATCTTGATTCCTTGTACCTTGTATTTTCATTTATTATTTAAAATTTAGAGAGACAATTTCATCGTATTTATTCTGCAGTAAATGTGTGAATCCGATGTCTAGAAAGAACAAATATGATTTCTAAAATCTCTTGACCCTTTCTTTACCTTACTCTCTATACTAATTTAAAGATTCATTACTTAGATTTAAGTTTTATGGCTTTTACAGTTTGATGACTTAAAACTTGTCAATGCTAAAAAACTATCAAGACTGCGTTCTTTAATTTCAAAATTGCCTGAATTTACAGTTTACATTTTGTATGTGCTTATAGTGTTTATTTACCTTAAATGTTTACATTATAATATTTCTGGCAAATATTAGCAAATATATTTGTTATTTTGCGTTTCTTTTTTCACAAAAGTATTTACTCAACTAATAGGTGATTAACTTGTCATATAGATTAATAAATTGATAACTTACATCACGCTGCATTCCATTAAGAAACTGGGCAAATTGTGCTTTACATAAAGATAATAACATTAATGTAAGTATTATAAAAACTTTTATATAAGATCAAGAACATAAATGTCAGTAAGTTACACATTAGCTACATTAATCATTAATAGAAATGTTTTTTCATAAATTTTAAAAATCAATTGTAAATTTATTATATGTTATATTTTATATAACATGCTGTTAAATCTGTAAATTTTCGTATGATTCCTTAATGATTAAAAAAGATATAACGTTTCTAATGTTTCTTATATATGTTTCTTTATTACTGAAAACTTAAAATATTCGTGTATGTTTTTATTAGGGCTTCGGAATTTTATTATTAATTTCTCGATTCATCGGTAAATATTGTATCGATTGGAATGAATTGAATCAATGCAATAGCAAATGAAATTAAAATGTTTCAAAGAAAGTTTTTAGATTTATTAATAAAAACTTAATGATTAAAAATTATCGAGCTAATTGAGATTAAATATTTTATTTTTGAAAGCTAAAACACACATCAGAATGCATGATTTAGATACTAAATTACATGAATTATTAACACTGTACATTTTGTGTTTACGTATGGCTAATTTAAAAGCGTACATGTTTACATTACAATATTTAAAGCCAACATCAGGAAATGCATTTGTTTCTGAGTGTGTTTGTCAAGGTATTTACCAAAAGATAAAAGCTTAATGTATACAAAATTTATAAAGTATTTATATATGTAAATATTGTGAGGTTCCTAGGTTGTTCTTGGATTACGTGTCTCTAAATATTTCACTCTATTTCTCTAGCCTTCAAACAATTCGTTAATTATTCTAAAAACACTGAACTCCAAGTCAGAATGCACAACTAGTTATGTTCAATTCCTTAACATCTTTACTATTTTATCAAACTAACATTCATCTCTACTCAGTTTGTTCCTTACTCTGTCCTATCCGTCTGTCTCTCTCCTTCTGTCTGTCCGTCTGATCATGTGTGTCTACCCTCGTCCCCCTTTAATACCCGCCAGTCTCTCATATAACACTGTCAAGCTTGTTTGTCGTAGCCAATCTCTGGCGAGACTAACACACCCAGGCGAGCTGGGCCGTGTGTTACGGCTTGAGTTAACACCCCATCCAGTCCCGTTGTCATTCACCGTCCACATCAAAGTATCCAAGCTTGGCCTCGTTCATCTGCCGCACCCGTCTAGCTTCAAAGGACCCGCCCATCTGAGGGCCTCCACAATTTCAATATATATATATATATATATATCTATAGTAATAAAAGGGAAAGCCCTCACTCACTCACTGACTGACTGACTGACTCACTGATTCATCACTAATTCTCCAACTTCCCGTGTAGGTAGAATCATGAAACTTTGGGAAGTTGTTTGATACCCTCTGTCTACGAAAATTGGCGAAAAAGAATTTTGAAAATCTAACTCATGTGGGGCCGGGGGCCCAAAAACTTTTTTTTACTTACATCACTAAATCTCCAACTTCCCGTGTTGGTAGAAGCATGAAACTTTGGGAAGTTGCTGAAAAACCACTGTGAACAAAGTATGGCAAAAAAGTTTTTTTTAAATATCTCTCAAGTAGGGCCGGTGGCCCAAAAAGTTTGTTTCCTTATTTCCTTTTTAAATCTCGCTCATGTGGGGCTGGGTGCCAAAAAACAGTTTTTTCCTTCTTCACGAATTCTCCAACTTCCCGTGTAGTGAGAAGCGTGAAACTTTGGGAAGTTGTTGGGTAATCAAAAATTACGACAATTGGCGATATTGATTTAAAAAAATCTCGCTCATGTAGGCCCGGGGGCCCAAAAAGATTTTTCCTTACAAGGGCTCTGTAAAAATAAAATCACCAATTTTCCTATTTCCCGAGTAGGTAGAAGCATGTAACTTTGTAATTTTTTTTTATTTATGCTTTCGACGATAAGTTGAAAAAAAAATTTAAATTTCCCACTCATTGGGGCCGTGGCGCCGAAAAAAGCCCTGACTGACTGACTCACTCACTCACTCAATCGTCACTAATTCTCCAACTTCCCGTGTAGGTAGAAGCGTGAAACTTTGGGAAATTGTTGGTTACCCTCTAACGACGAAAATTAGCGAAAAAGAATGTTAAAAATCTCGCTCATGTGGGGCCGGGGGCCCAAAAACACTTTTTTCCTTTTTCCTATAAAAATTTAAAATCACCAATTTTCCGTGTAGGTATAAGCATGAAACTTTGGAAATTTATATATGAGCTATACAAAAATTGAAAATCACTAATGCTCCTATTTCCCATATAGATAGAAGCATGAAAAATTTGAATTTGTTTTAGTACAAGCTCCCGACAATTGGCAAAAGCAATGTTAGAATTCCCTCTAAATTGGTACCGGGGGCCCAAATATACTTTTTTATATTAAAAAAAAACTTATCACTAATTCTTCAATTTTCAGTGTAGGTAGGGGCATGAAACTTTGGGTAATTGTTAAGGAAAAATCCCTAATTCTCCAATTCCCTAAGTAGGTAGAAGCAGAAAACTTTAGGAAGTTGTTGGGTACCCTTTCGCGACAAAAATTAGCGTAATATAATTTATAATTTTAAAATTCACATTCATTGGGGCCGGGACCTCAAAAATGTGATTTTTTTTCAAACATGTGCTATATACAAATTGAAAAGCACTCTTTTTCCTTTTTCCCAAATAGGTAACGCATAAAACGTTGGGGATTTTTTAAATACACTTCCACGATTGCAGCAGGCGAAATAATATTAAAAATATTCCTTGGTGGGCGCTGGGGGCCAAAATATAGTTCTTTATTTACTCACTCACTTATCACTAATACTCCACCTTCCCGCAGGAAAGCGCGGGCAAATTGCTAGTATACTAATAAAAGGGAAAGCCCTCACTGACTGACCGATTGACTGATTTATCACTAATTCTCCAACTTCCCGTGTAGGTAGAAGCATGAAACTTTGGGAAATTGTTTGGTTCTCTCTCATTACGACAATTGGCGAAAAATAATTTTTAATATCTCACTCTTTTGGGGCCGGGGGCCCAAAAACGTTTATTTTTTACATCACTAATTATTCAACATTCCGTGTAGGTAGAAGATTGAAACTTTGGGAAGTTGTTGAGTATCCTTTTACAATAAGAATTTAGAAATTCACACTCATGGGGCCCGGGGACCCAAAAAATGTTTTTTTTTCTAATATAAACTATATACTAATTGAAAATCAATAATTCTCCAATTTCCCGTGTAGGTAGAAGCATGAGACTTTTGGAGGTTGTTGGGTACACTCTGACTACGAAAATTGGTGGAAAAGAATTTTTAAAATCTCACTCATGTGAGGCCGGGGGCCCAAAAACTTTTTTTACCTACATCACTAATTCTTCAACTTCCCGTGTAGATAGAAGCACGAAACTTTTGAAAGTTGTTGGTTACCCTCTTACAAATTAAATTGGCGAAAAATAATGTTGAAATTGACACTCCTGGGGGCCGGGGCCTAACAAATGTATTGTTCGTTAAAAATCAATAATTTTTCTTCATTTCCCCTAAATAGGTAAACTCATGTAGCTGGGGGTTTGTTAAATACACTTCCGTGTTGGCAGAATGTGAAATAATATTTAAAATACCTTTTGCTGAGCAACGGGATCTAAATATAGTTTTTTTATGCACTCACTCAATCATCACTAATTCTCGAACTTCCTGCAGCAACACGCGGGGAAATCGCTAGTATATATATATAACACGCATTTGGTGTCTGTCAGTCTGTTCCCTAATAACTCAAGATTTAGACAACCCAGAAAAGTAAAATTTGGTAAACGTTCACACAATTATATGTGAAAGGTTCTTAAATAGGTTTCGTTCCATAAATTCACACTCATGGGCGCTGGGAGCCCAACAACTTTTCCCCCCTTATTTGAGCATTATAAAAAATTGAAAATAAACAACTTTTCTTTTTCTCGGGGAGGCAAAAGCATGAAATTTCAATAAATTGTTGAGTACACTTTTGCAATGGTAACAGGCAAAAATATATTTAAATTACCGCTTTCTAGGGGCTGTGGGCCCAAATGTAGTTTTTTCCCTTACATGAACTTCATTACTGGTTTGATGAACATTGGGACGAGATGAAACCCGTCACTGAAGCAAAAAGGAAAGCTCTTATGGCTTACAAGGAAAAGCCTACACCCGACAATTTGCATGCCTTAAAAACAGCTAAGTCACTTGCCCAAAAGGTTGCACGTAAATGTGTCAATACCTACTGGCTTAAGCTCTGTTCCAGTATACAATCAGCTGCAGACATGGGCAATACAAAAGTCATGTACGAAAACATCAAAAAGGCAACGGGCCCCTTGACGTCAAAAGCTGCTCCCCTAAAGTCCAAAAGTGGAGAAATTATTCGAGACCAGGCAGCACAGCTAAAACGGTGGGTTGAGCATTATCTGGAATTGTATTCAACAGTTACCACAGTCTCCAGCACCGCTCTAGATGACATCCCAGATATGCCACTCATGGAAGAACTTGATGTCGTGCCCACACAGGATGAGCTGAGCAAAGCAATTGACAGTCTAGCTTGTGGAAAAGCGCCTGGGAATGATGGAATACCACCATAGGTTCTAAAGAGTGGCAAGACAGCTTTACTCCAACCATTGCACGAGATTCTGTCCCTCTGCTGGGAACAGGGCTACACCCCCCAAGACCTACAGGATGCAAATATAGTGACACTATATAAAAACAAAGGTGATAGGAGTGATTGCAATAATTATCGCGGCATTTCACTCCTTAGTATTGTGGGAAAGACATTTGCCCGCGTTATACTAACACGTTTACAAAGCCTAGCATCCCGCGTCTATCCAGAATCTCAGTGTGGTTTCCGGTCCGGTCGGTCTACCATAGACATGGTGTTCTCCATACGACAGCTCCAGGAAAAATGCAGAGAGCAGCAGATGCCACTATACATTGCATTTGTGGACCTTACAAAAGCCTTCGACTTAGTCAGTCGCAACGGGCTATTCCAAATACTGGCAAAAATTGGCTGTCCCCCTCACCTACTTGCCATCATCAGACAGTTCCATGAAAATATGCTTGGCACAGTGCAGTTCGATGGAGCTAAGTCAGAGGCCTTCCCTGTCAGCAGCGGAGTTAAACAAGGTTGTGTACTCGCACCAACACTCTTCGCAATATTCTTCTCTGTACTTCTTCGATACGCATTCAAGGATAGCAGTGAGGGAATCTGGTTACATACCAGAGCTGATGGAGGACTTTTCAACACTGCCCGCCTCCGAGCCAAGACCAAAACGACGGATGTCCTAATTCGAGAGCTACTATTTGCGGATGATGCGGCACTAACAGCACATACAGAATCTGGTTTGCAACAACTCGTGTCAAGCTTCTCCAATGCCTGCAAAGAATTTGGTCTGCAAATCAGCTTGAAAAAGACAAACATCATGGCCCAAGACACTCGACCTCCTCCTACCATATATATCGATAATGAAAACTTGGAGGTTGTGGACAGCTTCACCTACTTGGGATCCAAGGTCTCCAATACACTGTCCATTGAAGAAGAAATAAACAGCAGAATTGGCAAGGCAGCCGCAACAATGGCTAAACTAAATAAGCGGGTCTGGCAAAACACCAAGCTAACGGAGAAAACCAAACTGTGCGTCTATCGAGCCTGTGTCATCAGTACACTACTATATGGGAGCGAGACATGGACCACTTATACATCACAAGAGCGTAAGCTTAACAATTTCCATTTGAGATGCTTGCGCCGCATCCTTGGTATTAAATGGCAAGACAAAGTGCCTAATAGTGAGGTCCTAACGCGTGCCAATACCCAAAGCATGTTCTCAATTCTTAGTGAAAGACGCCTGAGGTGGCTAGGACATGTCAAAAGAATGAGCCCCGGCCGCATCCCGAAGGACCTCCTATTTGGTGAACTTGCTTCAGGAAAGAGGAAAACAGGTCGCCCACGCTTGCGATTTAAAGATGTCTGTCAAAGGGACATGAAAGCAGCCAAAATACATACAAGTGACTGGGAGTGTAAGGCAGAAGACCGATCTACGTGGCGCACAGTTGTCAAAGAGGGCGTCATAGTAGCCGAGGAGCGAAGAATGGAGGAGGCTGCAGACAGAGGAGCTAGAAGAAAGGCCAAAACATTTGGAAGCACAGAACTCGTGTGTAAAAACTGTGGCAAAGACTGTCACTCAAGGATAGGACTGCACAGCCACTCGAGAAAATGCAACCCAACCCAACGGTGATGCACCATCGTCTCGCGAGACGGAAGGATGCCGAATGAACTTCATATATAAATTGAGTATCACTAATTATCCTATTTTACGGATAGGTAGAAGCATGAAACTTTGGCAAGTTGTTAAGTACAATACCCCAACGATATTTTGCGAGAAAGAATTTTAATCTCCCCACTCATGGGGAGCCGGGGACCCAAAGGTAGTTAAAAAAAAACTAATTTACGATATATACATACTAAACATTACTCATTCTACTATTTCCCGTGTAGGAAGAAGAATGAAACTTTGGGTAGTTGTAAAGTAAACTCTCCTAACGCTAATTTGCGAAAAAGAATTTTAAACTTCGCACCTATTGGGGGGCTGGGGCCCAAATGTTGTTTTTTCTTATATAAAAAATACACTTATCACTAATTCTCCAATTTACCGTGTCGTAAAAACATGAAACTTTTGGAAATTATTGAGCAGAATCTCCTGGCAATAATGGCAAAAAAAATTCTCACTTATGGGGTGCCGGGGGCCAAAATTTACTTTTTCTAAAGTGGGCTATATTAACAAAATGCAGACAACGAAATACAATCACGTCTCAAGAAAGTTCAGGTTTCTGATTTGGTGGAAGCATGCAATTTCAGGAAATTGTTGAAAACACCCCGGCAGTGGAAACAGGTGAAAAAATATTTAAATTATCACTTACAGGGAGCCGGGAGCCCAAATGAAGTTTTTATTTTTTTTTTTTTTTTGTTTGCTTGTTTGTTTGTTTGTTTGTTTTTTAAAACTAGTATACGCTATATAAATACTGAAAATCCCCAATTCGACTATTTCCTGAGTAGGTAGAAGAATGAATATTTGGGAAGTTGTTAAGTACACTCTCCTAACGCTATTTTGCAAAAGAGAATTTTGAACTTCCTACTCATTGGGGGCCAGGAGCCTAAATATAGTTTTTTTCTTATATTAAAAACTCACTCATCACTAATTCTCAAATTTACTGTGTAGGTAAAACCATGAAACTTTTGGAAATTTTACTCTCCCGACAATAATGGAAATCGTTCCATAAATTCTCACTTATGGGGGCCGGGGGCCCAAAAAACGTTTTTCCCCGTTATTTGAGGTATAAAAAATTGAAAATATATAATTTTCATATTTCCCGAGTAGGAAGAAGCATGAATGTATGGTACTTTTCCCAAATTATAACAGGCGAAAATATATTTTAATTATCACTTACTGGGGTCCAGGGGCCCAAATTTTTTTTCTACCTATATAAGCTATATAAATATTGAAAATCCCTAATTCTCCTATTTCCCGTGTAGGTAGAAGCATGAAAGTTTGGCAAGTTGTTAAGTACACTCTACCGTCGCAAATTTGCAAAAAAAGAATTTTAAAATTTCCACTGTTGGGGGCTAGGTTCCCAATGTAGTTTTTTCTTATATTAAAAACCGTCTTATCTCTAATTCTCAAATTTACCGTATACGTAAAGACATGAAATTTTTTGAAGTTTTTGAGCACACTCTCCCAACAAGAATGGAGAAAACGTCTTTAAAATTCTCACTCAGGGTGGGGCTGGTGTGCCCAAATAATTTTTTTCCTTAAATGAGCTGTATTTCAAATCTCCAATGGTAACAGGGGAAAACATATTTAAATTATCTCTCTATTGGGGCCGGGGCCCAATGTAGTTTTCTTCTTTTTATGAGCGATTTAAAAAGTGAAAATTACTAATTCTCCTATTTCCCGTTGAGGTAGAAGCATGATACTTTTGGAACTTGAGCAATACATGTTCGCAATGGTAAGAGGAGTAAAAAGAAATAATTCCCCTTAGGGCCGGGGCCCAAATGTATTTGTTCTGATATAAAAACAGACTCATTACGTATTCTCTAATTTTCGGTGACGGTAAAGGCATAAATGTTTGGAAATTTGTTGATTAGGCATTTATGACGAAAATAAACAAAGACAAATTTTAAAACTTTGCTCATATGGGGCCGGCGGCCCAAATACGTTTTTTCCTTACATGGGCTTTTAAAAAATTTAAAAACTACTAATTCTTCTATGTCCGAGTAGGTAAAAGCTAAAAATGTTTGAAAGTTGTTGAGTACACTTCTGCAATGGTAACAGACGAAAGAAATATTTATACAACTTAATGGAGCCTGGTGCCCAATTATAGTGTTGTTTTTTACTCATATAAGCTATATACAAATTGAAAATCTTCAATTGTTCAATTTGGAATAATGGGAATTCGAAAAGTTGCTAATGTTTCTTTTTATTTATATATGTATTGTTGTTTCCATGTAAAGCGCTGTGAGCCTGGCTCCTTGCTGGGATACAGCGCTATATAAATTATCATTTTATTATTATTATTATTAAATTACACTACCGCGATGGTTAAGTCTTAACTGGTGTGACACAGTTTTGGGATTGCTGGTATATAATTGCAGACACTATGCTCTTTTGATAGGCAATTGTATTTGACCTGCTTTAAGATAAATGTACCCTTTTACTTCATGCAAATAAATAGTTTAGTACGCAGAAATCCTCATTTAAGACCCGTGAGAAGCCGGGTACTTGCCTCTAGTAAATATGTAATAGGGCTGCGGAAATTACCGAATAATTTCTCGATTAATCGGTGAATTACTTTATCGATTAAAATTATTTTAATCAATAAAATAGTAATTAAAATTAACGAAATGTTTTTAACATTTTTTTTTTATTTTTAATAAATAATGAATAATAAATTTTATTTTTATTTTTTTACGTACAAACTTCACCGTTAAAGAAAGTTGGAAAGTGTAAACATTAAAATAACCTCTTTTATAAGGACAATGATATAAAAAAAAACTCTTTGTTTTTAATTATTTAACAAAACAAAATTTAAATTAATAGACATTATATTGAACTACTTATATTTAAATATATCTCCTAGTAATATTATATCTTTTAAATCAAATTAAATACTTAAGTTATGGGCATTTTAAAAAAAGACATAAAATGGCACAAAATGTGAAGGAAAACTACATACTGAAAAAAAGTGATTATGAGGTCTTAGAAAAAAGTCATAATTTTGAACCACTTTGGATAGAAAGATGATTTTTATCTTTTTGTTACTCATCAAACAATTTCTAGACTACATGGCTATATTACTTTTATATTTTAAATTAATTAGAAATTTTCATTAAAGTGCCAAAACTTTAATAAGTTATTTAACTTATTTTCATTGTTAACTATGTTTTAAAAATAACTTAATAAAAATATCAATTGCCTGTTTGTATTACTTATCTTGAAATTTTCAGTTTAATGACGTTATTCATCTTATTTCTAGCTTTAACAAAATTATCGATTATTAATCAGTAATTTTTCAAAATTTAACGATTAAATTTAATTTAATCGATAACAGCCCTAATACATTTATATAAATATATATATATATATATCAATAAGTATATTTCTATATATATTTCTATCTATCTTTCTGTCTATCTTTTTTTCTTTCTATCTATATTTCTATGTTTCACACATCCCTTTTAACCATCGATTCATCCATTTAAACAATCACACAACAAACAAACTTCAACAACCCACCAATATAAATAAATATTATTTTCACATATTTATACAACCCACCATCAATCCATCTTTTCATCCAACCATCCACTAATAATATAAATGTAAATAATTTTGAAATTCTTAGTTACGTGATAATAAAAGTTTGTTGACTTACAATTTGTGTATTAATCCCTTCGTTTGCTCATTACTTTTAAAAATTTGTGTGAAAAGACTAAGACCTAAAAGAGAGGATCTTCTCAAAAAGCTTAACGTACGTTCTGGGAGTTATGAAAAAAACTTTCTTCACATCGGCTTGAAAGGTTCTTGAAGATAAACAAAATTTAGACTTCTACACTAAACGCTCCCAACCCAACAGCTCTTCTTGTGACTGAATAATATTAAAAGTATTTATTTGATAATCGTGTTTAATCCCAGACGCAGGAACACATGAAAGGAAAAAAAAAACCTTGCATGATGCTTCTTCTCACTCGAGAGACTTATCAGACTCTCTATTTAGACTCCACTAGTGATTTTGTTTAAAAAAGAACATTAACAAAAAAAAAAAAAAAAAAAAAAAAAAAAAAAAAAAAAAAAAAAAAAAAAACGAACACTTTGCAAGGGTCAGGAGTTAAAACAAAAACTAATGCGAGGTACGACGATTGTGTGACTCTAAGACAGTCAGAACTTATGAGATATAATCCTGGGCGTTTTACGAAACTGCTCTCGCAAGTGCTTCTATGAGCTTATTTTGATCTTTATGTTGAATAGGTTCTTTACATCACTAAAATCAAGTTATGTTATTACATAGTCATGGTATTTGTTGTTGTTGTTTTTTGGACGTTAGCATATCAAAAGACCAATACATTCCTTAATACTTACTCTGTAAGTAAATAGGGGTTACATTTTGTACAAAAGGACCAAGAGGTTAGTAGCCTAAATCGTACCCTGCATATGGAGTACAAACTGAAGGTCCTTACAATGAAGAAATGCTTTTTATGCCATGGTGGATATTCCATCGGAAAACGTTCCACGAGAAGCGTAATACTTTTTCCCCGGAAAATGTACACATGAATGACTTTTTGATCCGTACTTGTTTAAAAAGATACTAAGTAAACTGTTCAGGATTATAGATATAATGTAACAGACGAAGTGACATTGTACGTTGAAGGGACTGTATTTAAACAATGACTTGTTTAGTTGTTTTATTTTGTGAGCTAGGTGGGGGATATTTTTGGTTATTGTGAAGTATGGAGTTAATTTCAGATTGTAGATAATGCGTTAGTGAAATTTGTATTGAAAATATGTAGGTTAAAATAAACCAGTACATATATTTTATTTCCAGAGTAAACAATGGATGTATCTGTATTGTAGGGCTCAACTGATATTGTAATAATTAGTTGGTATTGTATCTGATTTTAAGTGTATTGGTTATTTACAAATTAATCAAGAAAAGCTTTACAATAATATAAAGTATGCATGGCTTTCAGGAGAGTGGTTAGAGCAAATATTGTCTATCTCGGAACAGACATAAATCTGAGTGTGGGATATAGTTTTCGAATAATATTTTTATAATTCGTATTTAGATCTAGCACTTTATTTATTAATTTTTTTAATCGAAAGAGAAATAACAAAGACCGTAATGGCGTTATTTCATAGTCTTGGATTTTAATAGTGCCTAAACTTCTACCTCATGCAATAAACTCCCGCGCATCGCCCCTGCGCAGCGTTTTCCGCACCGCGACAATACTAAGTAGCTTATGCACCCAACGCCGCTCAGCTGTTTGTGTGTTTTTGTTCGTCGTCCTTGACTACTTAGATTTGTTGTAACAGTCACATTTTAGGTTATCATGTTCCAGTTTAATCAATATTCAAGCCCATGCGGTATGAGAGAAGAAAGAAAGACATAAGAGAGGCATATAAAAACGTTGTGTCAAATGTTAACTCTTTTCCTTTCAGATTATCTCTGCATAAAATCTATATCAACTTAATAATCATATAGAACATGAAACTTTATATTATTCCTATATCGAAATCGATTTTAAGCGTTTGGAAAATAATTTTTTTTTAAAGTCCATTCTAAGGTTTGACTTTCATAAATGGTGAATTGTAATACATAAGGTTACAAACAAGGATATTTGAATACAAATGTAGAATGATAGACAAATAAGTGATTAGATAAATACTTGGAAAGATAGATAGATAGATTAGATAGATAGATAGATAGATAGATAGATATATAGATAGATAGATAGATAGATAGATAGATAGATAGATAGATAGATAGATAGATAGATAGATAGATAGATAGATAGATAGATAGATATATCTGCATTATACACTATTTATAATTAACAGTTGAGGTCATATAATATTCCTCAGAAAAACAAGTATGGACAAACTTTAAGAAAATCAATAAAAGGTCCCGTATACATAATCCACATTAAAACCAGTCGACCTTTTTTTTTTATCGCCTGCAGTTAAAATTTTAAGAGTCTTGTTTTCTCGAAAATAGTTCACCAACATTTTTCCCCGGAATTTAGTATTTTAGGACTATATAAGAGGCGGTCTTAAAAGCATGACTTTGAGTTTTCTTGAGGTGTAACATTAAACAACATCTGTGAGGAATCGTAAGTAACTATTTAGACATAAAACATATTTTGACAGTACTAATTTCGCAAAATTAATAAATATTTTTTTTTTCAAAATATTTTTTTTTGAAATAGGAAACATGACTAACAAAAAATCAGATCATTTATTAATATTTAATTAATTTAATTAATGTTTAATGTATTTTAGCTAATGTTTAGGAATTAAAATTTTAAAAATGGTTTGTACAGTTCATAAGGAGATATCTAAATTAGAGTTGTCTGACAAGTAACAAAATATATTAAAGCAATGAATTACAAAATAAGGTTTCCGAAAATTGAACATACCAGATCGTATAAACGTGTAAAGGTATTTAAACAACAACCTTTAAAAACAAAAATGTTGACTACAAACCCCTTACAGATGAGACAGATATAAAAGTTATGGTCATATTCTACATAATATGATCCATGCAACAAAAATGTACGGGATAATCTCCTCTTGCTATAAAACTGGAGAAAAAAAAGGAGGGGGGGCACCGAGGGCTGGAATAAACTTCAGGGACACGGTGAGTTAAACAAAAGCAGATGGCGATACCTAGTTTCATAGACATAAACTAAAAGTGCAATGCAATAAAATATTGATGTTAAAATAAGTTTAATCCATTTTTATTTTAATTAACAAAAGTTTACTACAAGTTATTTCATTTAAATTGCAGCTCAACAATCACAACTCATATTAGCAAAGAATGGGAGCAAATGCATCACAATTATTGAACAAAAAGTTAAATTTTCTGATTATAGGTAAAGCAGGAAATGGAAAGAGTGCTTCCTGTAATGCTATTGCTGGAGCACCTGTGGACAAACCAATTTTCGTTTCTTATAATACCGCATCTGCCGTCACAAAATGTGTTGCGAATTATCAGTTAGAGAGATGGGGAAAAAAATTAAGTGTAACTGATACACCAGGACTTGAAGACACAGATTTTGATGTTATTGGAAACGCCAGATTTGCCAAGAAACATATGATAAATGCGATGAAAATTTGTCCTGAAGGTTATCATGCTATTTGTATAGTTTTGAGTTACCAAGAACAATTTTCTGGGGAAGATCAGAAAGTAATTGAGGTCCTTACAGAAATTTTTGGTGAGGAAATGTTCAAGTTTACTGTTTTAATTTTCACCCATGGTGACGTATTTGATCAGAATAATGGAATTAAAAATGTATCCCAGAGTCAAAAAATGTTTAGGACTTGGTGCGAAAAACAAACAGGAAAATTGAAAAGTTTGCTAGAAAAATGCAAGTTCAGAGCTGTTTTATTTCACAATAGTAGAAAATATGAAGCAGAACGAGATTTCGATTTGATTGAGTTAAAAAAACACACAGAAAGTATCATTCAAAAAGGCAAACTTTATACGAACGAGCAATTTCAAAGTATGAAAACTCGCAGAGATCAAATTCTTTTAAACAAATTTTTGGATGACCTTAAAAAAGACATAAATGAGTCATTGATGATGTTAAGGAAAGAATTACTCCTTCTAACAAACCAAAAAAAGAAAATGATTGAAGGTATGGACGCTGTTTTAAGTAATGAGACATCAAATTTTCCTGATTTACAAAAAATAATAAATGATTTGAACGATTACAAATTACAATTAAAAGAGAAAAAGAAAAACATAGAGCGGTGTGAACTTTATAAAAATCTTCAAAAAGAAATTGACACGAATTTCTTCCTGAGTATGCAATCACTAAGTGTGGACCTTAAAAAAGTAATCAACCCGGAAAAACATAAAGAGGACCTGAGGCTCAGAGCAATGGCGCTGAAACACTACGTTACTGAAGAGGACTATGGAACAGGCAACCTGCGTGATGAAATTGAACAAGTGAATTATTTACTTTCAGCGCTTAATGATTTAGACACTAAGGGAAAAGGGTTATTTAGAGAAATGAGATGAAGAAAAATAAAGAATATATTTTAACTACTAAACTTCATACGTACTTAGTCAGTGTACTTTCTGATTGACAGGTCTTAAAATTGGGACACTGTTTCTAAAAAAATTTATACCGCGATATACTGATTTCTTTATACTTTTGATTAATATTAAAAAAAAAACAGAAATAGACTTTTAAATTATATAATTTTATGCCATGTCAATACTGAACAAAACGTGGACAGCTAGAAACTTGTTGCCATTGAAGCAATATCCCACTTCGGGAACACTTGATTAGTGTCCGTTTCAATGTGACATCTGTATATCATAGATTTTATATGATAAATAAATATACTAAATATATTCTTTTAAAATGCACTAAAATTTTCTCTAATGGGATTAAATATCCTCTTGACATTCAACTGACTGTGGTATCATAATAAACAAATTTATTTGGTCCTACTATTAGAGGCATTAAGTTCAATTTCCGATTTAAATTTATTTTCTCGACTTTCAATTCTCAGTTAACACACTGTTTTTTTTTGTTTTTTTTTTTGTTGTTGTTGTTTTTTTTTTAATAAATTTTTTTAATTAAAAAAAAATGCTTTAAAAAAACCTTTGCTGCTTACTAAAGCGTATGAAATATAATTATCGGTAATATCTCTTTTATAAAAGTATTTAATACCGAATATCTGACCAAAATTTGCAATTTTTGTAAATATAGTTCATCGTTCGAAAAAAAATGTTCTTTTATTTCTAAGATATTATTTATCTACGACAATCTGTATAAATCATGACATGCTTCATACCCATTAGTTTGCTAATATTTATTATTTATTATTTTACTATTCTACATATCTTAGAAAATACAGACGCTCCTTCTATGCAGAAGATCATTGCGTTCACACACAATGACAGATGAACTGTGCAAGTGATGCAGTGGCCACAGGCCACGGCTTTAAGGGTTCCGCGCATCACCCAGCCGCCTAAATATTGTCTAGTTAGGTAATCATTCAGAGCTGGGTGACTCGGGGACTTCTCAGGCCCCGGAAACAAATCCTCGCCTTCTCGTGGGTTCGAACTCGTGATCATCGCAACGCTGGGCGAGCGCGCTACCATTCGACCATCGTGTCCCACAGGCCTACTCGTACACTGGTATTTTTAGATATGCTTTTTTCAAAATGCGAAAAAGAAATATAAGGTGTTAAAGGCCATTACAGGAATTTCAGTTTCAGGATAAGACAGGAATACCTTGAAAAACAATCACCTGACAACATTAAACATTTTGTAACTGCATTCAAAGCACCACAAATAGTACTCACACAGTTTAATAACATTCGACTTAATCATTTTTGAAGCATCGTAACATGAAGTCATAAACAAGGTTCCATGGGTCAAGATTTGCCAAGAGACCATGATTAGTGAAGATTTTAACAAAATATTAAACATAGACAAGAAATAGTTGTTGGAAGTGAGGCAAAATAAATAAAAGGTGTAAAGTGAAATTATAAATCACAAAAGACACCTCACCTCATTGCCTTAGTTAAAGGTACTTTTAAACATATTATTTTTTATTTTGAAAATTATGTTACCTCTTGCTTTATTCTTATTTATGTGAATTATTATACCTACTGTAAATAATTGAGGGATTCTACATTTTTCTACAGTTTTCCATAAACTCTTCAAGTTTTACTGTTGTTTCTGTGTCATTTGGGACGATTTGAGTACTTAACATCTATAAATTAGTTTGAGATATGACAGATATAAAGTACCAAAGCGATTCTGGAACGGATTAATTCCCATCTCGAAGTATCACCATAATATTATTATGTTCTATTATTAACAAAAAATGTAACTTACTTTTAGCTTATTTTGTATTATCATTGTATTTTTATTTTAATTTCACAATCTCTTTGCTTTTAATTCAAGAAAAAAATTTACCTTATAAAATATATANTATATATATATATATATATGAAGTGAAGCAAATATATATATTTGCTTCACTACTTATCAAAGAGTGAAATCGTTGTCATAGTAATAAATGGGCCAAAAAAAATAAAGTCTTTGTGGCAATTTAAAGTAATATTTGTTTGTTGTTGTTTTTTCTTTAATTCTATTGCCGTATTTTTGAATTCATTTAATAAATAAATTATTACTTTTCGTCTTTTTATGTAGGATATCTTCCTGTTTCCAATCTGGGAATACATTTATCAAATATTTTGTAATATTTATAGTGTTCGTTTCGTGTTAGCAAGTAATTATAATTTGCAGCTATACTGACTTTATTTTATGACTAGCTGGGCCAGTGTTAGGGATCAAATTTAGAACCCACATATTATGACCCCGATCAGTAATGGAATCCCGTTTTTGGTGAAATCTTTTTTAGCCTCAATATGATCCAACATTTTCTTTACGATTAATTACCATTACATCCCGTTTTGTAATGGGATCACAATCGTAAAGGTAATTCCTTTCCCCTATAAAATACTTAAAATACGTATACTTAAATAGTATCACACAGCTTTGTGTTATCCCATGGTATAACGTGATACTGTTTTTATTAGTATCCTTCGTCTTCATATGATTCCATTCTTCATTTGAGATTTCAAGCACAATTATCTTCTTTTTCTTCTTCGTTCTCAATATTGAGAATTTTGAGTTTTGCGTGCAACGAGTTTTGCGCAAATTGGCACGTGATCTCCAACTTCAGCCTGCTGTATTTTTTGGATTTGCTTCCATAGCCTTTGGTCAGCCAAGACTATCTGCAAGGCAGCAGTTGTTTTTGGCAAGTGATGCAGCGTTCACATGCCGCGGCTAAGGGTTCCACGCATTGCCCCACCACTTTTACCCATTTGGAGTTGGGTGGAACTCGGGGACGCCCTGGAACAAGTCCTTAGCTTCCCATGTGTTTGAACTCGTGACCATCGGAACGCTGGTCGACCACTCGACCACCGCGGCCCCAAGCACACTTATGATCCTGTTGTTATAACAATATAGGATCCCTTTGTGATCATCGGTACTATCCACAATTGATCTACTTATGAGCACCATTTTATCTACTGAAATGTATATGATTCAGTATGGTAATGTTAATTATTAATAAAGTGCTTATGCGTAGGGGAAAGCACTAACATATCAAAGACTTTGTAAACTGATAATACAAACTACTCTTTAAGTTTTAAAATTGTAATAGACAGCAAACAAAAATAGTGAGAATTATATTTTATATAATTTTGTATTCACTTTTGATAGTAAACGAACCATCAAATTACATTTCTGAAAAAATTAAATGTCCATTTAAGAACAACATTTTTAATCTGTACATGAGATATGAATACATAAAATTATTATTTAATATTGTGTGAGGAAATTAGGGCGGTTAGGGCGCTGCGTATGTTTGGCCTTTGATGTGCCGCGGGACTACCGGGCGAGTCCAGGTGGCCAGAGCCGCTGGACTAACGGGTGAGTCCAGACGAGTAGAGGTCCGAACTTGGGATCAAAGGACGAACGAAGCTTTGTAGACAGGAGCCGACAATTGAGAACTGGTCAGAGCAGAGAAAAAGGGGGGGGGGGTACTGACCATGACGGGGTACACCCACCTACCCCCGTATTACGTAGGGGTGGTACAAAATGATTGACAGTTGACCGTCGGACAGGAAAGTCTGGGGGCGGAGCCTGGATTGGACTAACGCTGGGACTGAGACTGACGGACGGGCACACACGGATAGAGAGACACGCAAGGAGAGGGAAAGAGTTAGGAAGTAGGAGGCAGAGGTAGAAAGACGCATGTGTTAGAGAGATGCACGAATAATGAATGTACAGAAGTTAAGTGATTAAAAGTAATGAAGTGTACATTCTGCCTTGGTGTTCAGTATTTTAAGAATGATTAACAAAGTGTGTGAAGAGCAGAATAACAGTGAGAGTAGATAAGGAAAGATGAACATAGAACAACTAGGAATCTTCACAAAATGGTGGCAGTGGTGGGATAGAATCTTGCAACTCGTCCTAAGAGATCGTAACCCATAAGGATGTAGCAGAAAAAATGATGTAGTGCGTTCTTCAAGTCACCTACCAGTATGATGTGTTCCCGATAGACAGATTAACAACGATGGAGGCAACCCATCGAGGCAACGTACAGCGATAACTCTGACTGGGTAAAACCTAGGGCCAATTTCGTAGTGTCTGCTTTCTGTCAGCGCATAGAACGTTCTCGTGCGAACAGTCATCAAACGTTCCGACAGTTCATACGGAAGCTAATTAACAATGAGTAAGAGTCGACCTCGGGGGATATGTCAGTAGAGCCACTGACAGTAGAAGCATCGAGACGGGATGATTAGAGTCCCATAACGACAACCAGTGTCCAGCGACAACTACGACATGTGTAATTCAACGGGCCATTATACATCTTGAAATGTCGCCTGACATGGCAACTCCATGTTGTGATTCGTGAGTGTCATCGTACAAAAATTAACTACGTTTGCAGAAGAACTCTTTGGAGCTCGGGGTTTTTGCCTGTCATTGGCCTAGCTAACAGCCTAGTGGACACTCCTGGCGTTACCAGGACAAGCAATGTGACATGGGTCACGTCGGGACGGAATGACCCAATACTCGGTCTGTCACCGCAGTAAAATATCAACCGGGTTGACAACACGTGAGAAAAATTGCTTGGTCAACCACATCGTCCAACTGTCAGATACAGTGTCATTAAGAAGGGGAGGTCAACCCAGAAGAAGCAAGAGAAGATCGCCACGATGTCACAAGCCGAGAACCGTTTATTTCATGTTTGGGACAAACTCCTATGTTATGATTGTGAAACTGATAAAAGACATGAAAGACAATTTGCTGACAATTTGTGGATACCAGAAGTCTACCAGGGCATGGAGAGTCAGATGGCTGTGGCGGCGTAAGTTCAGGCAAAATTTATTATTTATGTGTGTTAAGTACAATTATTTTTCTTTTTATAATGCTGTCGAAATGTGTAACATACTTGTGCTTAGCATGTTGTGGTTAAGTTTAATTTTCTTGTTTTGCGTGGGAAATGTTTGAAAATTTAAGCTGATGACGTAAGGTTGTACAGGTTGTAAAAAGTTATAATTAAGCGAATTGTTTCCCCTTGATTTGTGTATGTGAAATTATAAGTGTCTTATTAGCAGGTTGATGCTACACTCTGCCGGGAAGTACGGTTGTACTGATAGACACATTCTGAAGTCATTTATGTGTAAATAATTGTTGTTTTATAAGCAGGTTATTTAGTGGTAACATGCTTGCAATCGGCCGATAAAGGTTCTGCCGATGTGAAACCATATTTTTAGGGGCGGGGTTAAGATATGTGCGTATTTTCAAGTTGATCCGATTGATGAGTCGGTAAAAAGGTGGAAATTATGGCGATGAGTTACCAATTGACGAGTTGAGGATTTAGTAGCATTGCTTTTTGGGATTTTATTATAATTATGTTATGATGTACATATGTTTGATTGTCTTTTGGGTAGAAATATTATTAAGATTTCTTTACCTGTGCGTTTTTGTGTGTGTACCTTGTTGTTTTACTGTTAACATTGGCAGGGTCAATGTTATTAGGATCATGCGCTTTAGGCTGACTACGGCGAGTGACTTACATTGGGAGAATTGGGAGAGTTATGAAATTGATTTTTTTATGTGGATTTTGCTGACGTATGCGTTTACATGAACCATGCTAATAATGAACTGCCTATATGTGTGTTATTGCAATGCTGTTACTTTAAATTTTTGAGCATAATGAACCGCTTGAAAATGTTTGCTGTATTATGCTATTATTTGATTTAAGATGATGATTTGGCATTGTGTTTTAATTGTGTAATGCTAGTAACGTACATGAACCAGGATTATGAGAAAACTGATCTTTTGTTGTTGTTGTTGTGTAATTTATGCTTTTACTGAGTCTGAGAATGAGGAATTGCTTAGTTATGGTTTGCTTTATTTAGTTAAGTTATTTATGAGGATTAATTGACAAATTGTGTTTTGTTTGTGTAATGCTGATACACGAACAAGTATGATGTATTGAATTGTTGTGCTTGGTTTGTCTCATGATATGAGTTGATTTGTGACAAAGATGAGAAGACTTGTGCTTGGACTCGGTTGTTTTTTTTGTGTGCTTTTAATTGATGAAATGACTATGTTTGTGTTATGCTTTTAGCCCATTATGAGTATTTTTGCTTTGTTTTTTTTTAGCTATTAATTGATTATGATTATTAAATGTCTATGTGTATTTTTATCATCAGATGCAATTATCTGACTTTAACAATGTGTGTCAATTTTATCGGGAATTGACGTAGTTGACGACCTGGAAATGTTTGATACATTTATGTAATTTCATTTTTTTATGTGTCTTATGCATTATTTGATGTATTTTGAAAAGTGTACGAAAATTTTATCCATTATATTTTTTACAAGTCACTTTTGCAAAATTTTCCCTGCTTATGTTTTACATGATTGGTCCCATGATGATAAATTGACCAGGTGACATGGACCTGACTGACACACGTTAGTGGGGGGAGACGGTACAGAGGGGTAGAGATGGAGTGATGTAGGATGGTGAGCGCAGGTTGTGTTGGCGGGAAACACAATAGCCTCTCTGTGTATTTGTTTTGAATTGTTTGCCAGAGGGTCTTAGTCACTCGAAGCCAATTTTAAACAAACGTACACCGAGAGGGTTCTTTAATGTCGAGGGCGACATAAATTTTGTCAGTAGGGGGACTGTGTGAGGAAATTAGGGCGGTTAGGGCACTGCGTATGTTTGGCCTTTGATGTGCCGCGGGACTACTGGGCGAGCCCAGGTGGCCAGAGCCGGTGGACTAACGGGTGAGTCCAGACGACCAGAGGTGCGAACTTGGGATCAAAGGACGAACGAAGCGTTGTAGACAGTAGCCGACAATTGAGGGCTGGTCAGAGCAGAGGAAAAGGGGGGGGGGTACTGACCATGACGGGGTACACCCACCTACCCCGTCTTACTTAGGGGTGGTACAAGATGATTGACAGTTGACCGTCGGACAGGAAAGTCTGGGGCGGAGCCTGGATTGGACTAACGCTCGGACTGAGACTGGCGGACGGGCACACATGGATAGAGAGACACATTGCTAAATAATATCTCGTTAAAAAAAGGATCTTTGTTAGAATCCCTTTCCCCAATTCGATGCCATTTTTGTGCGATTACATCCTCCATACTGATGGCTTCCACAATGATATTAAATTTATGAAGTAAATTCCTTTTTCCTTTAAAATACCATTCTTTAATGGAATCACGTAGTCTAGTGCTCTCTTTTGTATACTTGGAAATCTTTTCGGTAGAATCCTTTTCCCCCGATCTCGTTGTACAATATAATCTCTTGATATGCTGAATTCCTTATACCTTCACCTAGATGATCCCTCTCCCCGATTGGATCCCCTACTTCGTTGTTTTTTTTGTGCCCCAATATCATGGGATCTCGTTTCCTGTGAGATCACATTCTGGTTTCTCCCAAATATAACCAAAAAACTAATTATTTACGTTCTAAAAAATGTGCCATGGTGGAAACCAATTCTATGGAAAAGAGGTCTCAAACAGAAAAAAGTCTGTACAATATTTGGATATGATTTCAAAATATTACTAAAATTTCTGTAAAAATTACCTCGCACACATAAAAAAATGAGACCGCAGAAGTTTAAAGAATATTTTTTTAAAAAATTATAAATGAATAAAGTTGATAAAAGATGTATAGTACAAACTGAGTCAGGACAAAACATTTGGCTAATTCAACAACCCGTAAAAACAAAGATTTTATGTAATAAATCTTTTATATATGAGACAGAAGTAAAAGTACTGATTTAACTCAAAACAAACGTTTACAGACTGAAACTGACTTAACTCCAAAATGCTCTAAAATGGAGGCGCATAAGGTGGAGGTGTCGTCACCGGTTGTTAGTGTGAACTCGACAAACACGTTGATGTAAACAACAACAGCCAGCTACTACACATTTATATAAAGATAAAGTAAAAGTGCATTAATTTGATTTAGGTACTATCGATATGAAATGTTGATATAATGCATTGTTATGTAACAAGTGTATGTGCAAAATTTCAGCTCGATAGCATCACGGAAAATGGGTCATTTTTTAATTTTGTTTTTCCGCAGTACGGACCAAGAGACGAAGGTGAAGTTCATATAAAAGAATTAAAATCAACCAGTAAGAACAACTTTTTAAAATATAAATCATGTATACATGAGACAGAACTGAAACCCTACATGTGGAAGAAAATCAGCAGTCCCGAGCCTTCGCTCTTCATGGGGCTTCCCGGAAAACACCCTCAGCTCTCTGGCCCCCTAAGGGACGTAAAAGCTTAGAAGCCCCCCCCCCCCCCCGGAGCGGTCGCTTCTAGAAGTCTTGATTACATTCAAAACAAATATTTACAGAATGAAATTGACGTAACTCCCAAATGCTCAAAAGTGGGGACGGGTGTGGGTGTGGTAATCGATCGTTGAAGTGAACACAGCAAAGACATGGATTTAAAAAAAACTGCAAATGCAAATTTTCTCACCCCTTTTCAATACAGTTATGATAAAGTGTCAACTTAATCCCATTACTGTGTTTGAGATGGTGATAAAAAATATGCAATGTAATTTTCAGTGTTAACAGACATACATTAAAATGAAATTTGCTGAGAGAGTATGAAAATAAAAAAGGAAACATTTAATTTGTTCCTGAAGTTTTTTGAGGGAAAAAATGTTTTTTAAAATAAAATCAACCTACACAGTTGAATTTCAGGGAGAACAAAATACGTGTAATGTAATCGGAATCCTACCGTCTCAAGAGACGATCATGCCTCACTAATAGGTTGATTTGAATTTTCTTGTGGGTCTCAGCAGTTCTATACTTGAGTGACAGTTTTTGCTGCAGGTTTTGCAGCAGAGTTCTGTCCTTCACAACAACAGCTTACATACTTGAACTTAAAAATGTGTAATGAAATAAAAAATTCAGCATATTCCTTCCTGTTCTTAATATTTAATTTACATTTTGTGTAAACTAGAAATTATAAGATTGAGGTTTATGTAAAATTTTAATACAACAAACATATGAAATAGAGTATTAAAAATAATTTTGATATAATTTTAATATAATTATTAATTTTTTTAATGATTCTAAATTTTGTATTTACCTGTTGTTTTTTCGGATAAGCCAGATGTAACATTTCATTATTGCCTTTTTTCTTTTTTAACTTAATTAAATCTCTTTAGCAGTTAAGTTTGATGTTAAAAAACTGTTTTTAATCTCGTAGAAGCCTAGAGAAAATGACTGAGAAGATTTTTCTAGTTAACAGTAAATCGTAGAAACTATTAACTTCAGTATATCTGACATGAAGCCATAATAAAAATGTGTACACCATGAAATACGTGGCGAAAATACATAGGCCTACATAGTGTAGTTGCATGAATATCATAAAAACATATGATTTAGTTTAATTGTGTCTTAGAGGTATACATTTCATAGGTAAGTACACGTCGTGAATGGAAAACTACATACTCGCAACAAATATATAAATGTCAAGGATTAGTATTTGGCACAGAGTTAATGATTAATTACGTCACCTATAATGGAGCATTACATGACAAGTGACATATATTTGTTAAAGTTATATATGATATAGTCTAATACAAGGTGTAGTTTTGTAAATTTCATAAACGGACATAGCTACTTATTTAAAATAGTTACATACACTGAGCATGCATTGTATAAAGAAATACTATTTTGGTATTCAATCTTTTCATCTACGCTCCTGAATGTGATCAATATAATTTAGATTTTAAATAATATTTCCATAAAAAGGGTAAAAACCACGTTGAAAGCATACAGATAACGCACCTCTGACCTTGAACTGGTTTCCAGTTTTCGTAAGCCAAAATGGAAATCCGTATATTATTTGTTTCCAAAGATTAAGCGAGGGGCGTAATTCTTTTCCCTGGAAAAGTTATTGGTACACAGCCTACTACTATGAACATGTTAAAACATGCTTTAAGTTATATTTGACTGGTACATGTCAGTATTTGCTACATAGGTAAATTATGAATGTATGTATGGGTTAATTATGACTAGTTGTTAAGCTTATCTCCTACTCGTATTAGTAGTAAATGGGTTTACTATGACTAAGTTTTGTTATGAGGGTTAATTCTGAACAGTTTTATAGCACTGCAAGAATATTTAGTAGAACATTATTGTTATAACTAATTTGTAACATTAACTGATAATATGGGATATCTATAACAATTCGAATTGGTTAATAATGACGTATAGTTTAGGTTAATTTTGACTGGTTAAATGTAAAACAAAAAAGAGTTGTGTTGACTTGTTATGCGGGTAACTAAAAATAATTTTTCGGACTGGTTATAACGGGAAGTAAAATAGTTCTCCTTACTGGTTATATGGGTAGTTAAAATGTTTGTATTCACTGGTTAAATGGATTACTAAAAATAGTTAGTTTGACTAGTTTTATAGGTAACTAAAATTAATTGTGTTTACCGGTTATTTTGGTAACTAAAAGAAAGGTATTTAAACAGTTAATATGGGTTATTAAAATATTTGTTTTCACTGGTTATATGGATGCCCCTCATGGACAAGAAGGCTCGACTTCAAATTCAAACATGCATCACACTATTAAATAAGAGAAATAAAAATTGATATTTAAATATACGGACACAGAGATAGATATATAGATGGATAGATAGATGGATAGATACATGGATAGATAGATAGATAGATAGATAGATAGATAGATAGATAGATAGATAGATAGATAGATAGATAGATAGATAGATAGATAGATAGTCAAAATATCTAAAAATAACCTTGTATGAGATATATAGTGTGATGTCTTTTTGATGTATTAACTAATTCATTATTTAATAATTATAGCACTATTTGTTACATTATATGAAAGCTATGTTTGAATTTCTTGTTTTCTTCGTGAAGAGAGGTGACGTTTCTGTATTGGGATGGAAAGGGGGGGGGGGGCATTTTTGAAATGTTCAAAGCAACTAGCACTACTTTAAACTAGCCCGGCATTAGTTGGATGCATATAAAACACCCAAAACTAAAACTTGTCATATCTAATGTTTTCTAAGTTATAATTTCTTTCGCAGATGTGTTATGTTTTATGGTATTTACGGTGCTATTACTTATAATGACACTTTACAATGACAGGAATGTTATTAGCCCATCTTTAAATGTCCATAATTACATTGTAACAAAAAATAAAAAAGATATATAAATAACTGATTTTAAAAAAAAAAGAAATTCTAGAAATATTCATTTAATCATGTTTATAAAACTCTATTTGTTTGTGACTGCGATATATCCAAAAGTCCTATTTTAAATTTGCAAGTATATCCCATAACCAAAAATTAATAAAATGGTTTATTAATCTATAGTGAGCGTAACACCACATGCAACTTTAACTTTGGAGACATTTTAAATTATCATCTAGCATTTACATCCGCTACTTGATTCTACCTGTAAATACTCCTTATCATTTCTCCCAAATATACATTTGGTCTGAATCTAAATAAAAGTAGCGTTGTGACTGTTTTTGGTACAGCAAATACTTGACAATCCAAAAATGTTATGTTATGTTTTTTTTTCTAAACAACAGTTTTATCTTTATCTTAGCCATCAAATGATACTTAAATCGTAGCTATTACTTTTTCAGAAACTTAAAAAAATATATATAAAAAGGTAGGATAGGATCATGACCACGTTAACAAATCTTATCGTAATATTTGGAATAAATCTGACACTCTCTGCACTAGAATGTCATTTTAAGGCTCAAAGTGTAAGAAAGATTCAATTTTATAAACTTTTCAACTGTTGACAATTAATGTAGCAAATTAGCAAATATATATTTTTTATAAAAAATATTTTCTAGTTAAATTTGGTAAGATATCACAAAAAATTCTGTAACTTTATTTCATTCTTACTTATATATGATATCGTATACAGACTTTAATTTTATCAGAAAAAAACACTACACATATGTGTACATTCACTAATAACCTAAACTTTATTCCAGGCCCTGAAAAGCTATCGTGTTAATATGTAAAACAAAGATTAAGTTGAGCCCAACATTAATGTCAACAGCCAGAAACTCAACACAGTGAACCACTTCACATACATATGCAGAACACTGTCTCAAAATGTCACCATCGATGACGAAGTAAATGTCAGAATTGCCAGGGCAAGTTCAACTTTTGGCAGGTTGTAACCGAGTGTCTAAAATAGAAGAGGAATGAACATCCAGACCAATGTGAAAGTATATAAGACAGTTTTACTACCTACATTTCTATATTAATTCGAAACATGGACCGTGTATCAACGCCATGCTAAAAAGCTGAACGACTTTCACACAACAAGCCTCAGGAAGATCTTTGGCATAAAGAGTTTGGACAAACCTGCAGACATTGTGGTTATAACCAAAGCAGGCATTCCCAGCACATTCACCCTCCTGATGCAGTCACAGCTTCGCTGAGCAGGACACTTAGCCCAAATGCTAAATGAGAGACTACCAATGAGACTCTTCTATGGCGAGCTGCAGCATGGCCAACGGTCCCGTGGTGGAAAAAACAACCCGCTTCAAAGACACACTGAAAGCGTTTGCCATAAACCCAGACACGTGGGAAGAAGCTGCAATGGACCGGTCCACTTGGCGCCAATCCATCCAGTAAAGTGCCAGGACATGCGAGGTAAACAGGATCAACGCCACAGAAGAGCCTAGAACAATAGGCCCGTGGTGTTAACCCTCCAGGAGACAAACCACTCGTCCCATGTCCTTTCTTTTCCCGAACCTTCAGTGCTAGGATCGGTCTCGTCAGCCATCTGCGCACACATAGGCAAAGCCAGTCCCAGCTACCCTCGGATGACTAGAGTGGTCCTCGTTGACTCGACCGTGAACATCAGCCCCAAAGATTATTAGTTGTCTATGAATCTCAATAATTTAACAAATGTAGCAAAAACTGCAGCAGTTTAAATGAAATTAAAATTTAACAAATAATCAGGCTTGAAAAAAATCTATCTCCTATAATTACCATAAAAAAGCATAGTTTTATTAAGATATTCCTTAAGACTAAATAAAAAGTGATTCTTCTTTCCAATCGTATAAGTAAATAATGTTATAATCCATCGTGATACGATAAACACTTTAGTTTTCTACAAAATAAGACATATAAAAACAGATGTATATAGTTCATAGAAGAGCTAAATAATTAAGGAAATATCAATAAACGCAAGCAACAACAGTTTACTTAAACTTTTGTCTATGAAAGCACAAGTGACATAATTTTCTTTCCTTCAGTTGTATATCTTGAACAGCTCATAACTATACTAGGCAAATAATACACTCCAGGGCAACAGGTAAAGACTGTCGTTTTGAGTAAAGTAGCAATTTAAACCACTACCAGACAACATCAGGACCTGATCAATGCTTCAAAATCGCAATAGGAGCCCAAGTGACAAAAATGGCCTATTAGACAAAGCTATACGAAACCAAAAGAAGAAATTTAAAAAAAAAAGAAACAAAAAGAAACAAAGCAAAAAAGAAATAAGCTTGGCAGGAAAAAAAACAAATAAAGTAAGTGGTCTGTTGTAGCAAGGGGTCGATATGTCAGGCCACCAGTATTTGCTGTCAAGTTTGTCAGGTCACCATTATTTGCTGTAAAGTTTGAGAAATGTGTTAACATTTCGCTATTACCTTAATCCAGCCAGCACATTTTTTTTCATTATTGCCCTCTTGGCAAGCAATTAGGAAACATATGTAGCATAAGCTATTGGAAAAATATAATGCATTTAAGGTATTTGAAATTGTGTTGAGCTCTTAAGATTTTGAGTTTAAAAGTAGCTGCTTAGATGATTTAGTTTGCGATAAGCAAATTTGGTAGTATTTTCAATCCAAGCATTAATAAAATGATTTATGATTTTTTTTTAAAATAAAAAACGCGTTTATCATTATTAATTAAGTGTAACATTGATCAAACTGTCGAGTAGGGGAAACATTGTATGAACTAAATTAACATTGCATTTGTAGAGCTGCGGCTTACTGTATTTCTTATTCCAGTGTCTAACACCAAAACTAAACGGTGTCTAAGTTAAAATGGAAATTGTGAAATAATGTTTTTCTATAAGTAATAAAATAAAATTTCTAATCTCGTAATGGTAAAGTAATGTTATAAAAAGTGGATTCTCTATAATAAAATCTTATATATTATTAAATAAATTCTTAAATGATGTTAAGGAATGAAAGGAAACTTTTTTGTTGTGTTTTTTAGCATTAGTTCAGAAGCGTAACTATGAGCGTTGGCTCATTCATTTTTTGGGCCTTTAAGAAAAAAAAAATTGTGTAGCATAACGTTATATTATAGGGATAAGCTCTCGGAACACTTGCAACTGCTACGATACAAATTATTGATTACGTCTCTGCTTTAGATTGTATTTGAAGGAAAGGGGCGAAAAACATTGACGACAACTTATCAAAGAATATTAAAGCTAATTATTTTTTCTTGAAATATTTTACTTTAAAACAGATGTATTATATTGATTTCGGTAAGAGATATGAATTTTAACTGATAACTCAATTTTACTCATTTTGATATCAAAATGTTTGCTAATGTGTTTTCAATTTAAACGTTTTTTTCGACGTTCCGCCATCGTTTTGGTCGCATGTTGTATAGAAGTAACAGTAATTATTAGCAGGAGTGACACTTTTCAAGATGGGAATACTGTACTGATTGATGACAAAAATGCAACATAAGAAATTATTCGTCTTTAACGTCTGCGTACATTTCATCAATATGTAAATGACATATAATTTTTCTCCGCTAGTAATTGGCTGTAGGAGTTTGAGGGATGAATTGCTATCGAGGATCTGACAGTCAACTGCCTTAATTGTGCGATTTTTTAAAAATAAGAACAAAATTGACTCCACTTGACTTTTGAAAACCCAAAAAATTTAAACGAATAATCTATCCAATTATTTATTCCAAGTAAGCAGTGTTGTGTAATGAAATGAGGCATGCAATTTTAGATAAACTAATTAGAGAGTTCTCATTTTTTTCTGGAAATCTGTTCCAGTTTTAAATTTGCTCACCTTAAGGACATTGTAAAAGTAGCTTTAATTTAACTTTCATTTTTCTCATTTTACTTTTAATTAGAACGCGATTACAAACTATTAAATATATATCTATATTTATTTACCTAATTTACTTACATATTTGTAATATGACCATAGGACTCAAGTAAACTGAGATTTACCGCAAACAGGGTGAAATATTGATATGAGTGACCCATCAAAATGGCCCGGCTTAAAAGGACCCGGACCCGATTTGAACGGTCTTGGTCGAAACGGCCGAGGTAAAAACGGCTTCCTTTTTGTTTGTCTGTTTGTTTGTTTGTTTTTTTTTTTTTTTGTTTTTTTTTGCGAACAATTGACATGTTCGTGATCATTGGAATATGACTGTTAATCAAAAGTAAGAATTGCACTGAAAAAGTATAAAATTATATTGTGTTTTTATTGAGCAATATTATAACTTATAATAAATAGAGCTAGATTGAGTATCTATGATAACAAAAAAATTAATCGCTCAATTTCATAAAAGTTAAAGTTTAATTTACTTACATAAAAACATTTGAACAAAAATGCGGAATGACAGTCTTGCAGAATGAAATTAGCTAAATTAAAAGAAAACTCCGTACTAAGCACTTATTAAAGTAATGACATAGTATACATGTTAATCGCCATTAGAGTTAGCAGTATGTTTCTTTTTGAAATCAATCATTTTTAATTTACGTACAAATGAATCCATTTAACCCAACCATCTGCCACATATTAAAATACATCCACTCCCAAGGATCAATTTAGCCTCTGTTGACAAAAACTGATTGTAAAACAGTGTATTATCTCGAAGGTTCTAAATTAGCTCTAAAAAGATGATGTTAGCGTTTTGCGAAATAATAACACATATGTTTTGTAAGAATGATTTTATAAAATAGTTCTTGAGACCCCTCTCAGGAACGAGAAACCTTCACGTATATAAACTGTAGATCAAAACAGTTTTATAACCATCACAACATCCAGACTTATACATTCTTATTTGTAACTACTTAAGATGAGAGCACTTATTTTTCTGACTGTATTCACAGCAATCTTCTGCGTGGCACACTCCGCACTTAGTCGAAAAAGCGGTGAGTGAATCGCACTATTTAAGAGATCAATCAGTCGCATAATTTAGAAGTCAGTTATATAATTTAGGGGTAAGTCAGTCATAAAATTTAGAGTTGAATCATTCATATAAATAAGAGTTGCATCCATCGCATATTTTAGACGTGAGTTAGTCCTACAATTTTGACTATTTCAGATTGAGATTTATGTGTCGAAATATTTACCTTATTTCAAAACACATTTTAATGATTATTTATATATTTTTTACAAATCTCAATTTATCTTTCCTTCATCATTTCTGGTATTTTAAAGGCATTGATACGTTCGTATGTATTTTTTTTACCTGTAAAACATGAAACTTTTAATATAATTTTGTTAAATATATTTTATACTAAATAATGGTTTAATCTTGTCGTACCTTACGCAATACATAACCATTCGTGTAAGTAAAATCTGGAAACCTGACGAAATCGGGCAAATCTTGCAAAACTTTAATTCCAAACGTAAATGAGAATTTACATTTGTGTTGTTTTTAATGACATAATAATTTCCTTGTTTTAAAAAATCCCCTGCATCTAGACTATATGAGTTTTGCATTACTTTCTACTTGCGTTGTGTTTAAAAATTATAAAATTTATCTGCTAAGAATTGAAGTTAATTTTGTCCCACCAGGTTGTTCTGCTGGTCGCCAGGAGGGTGAGGTGTGGTACCCAGATGGATGCCAAAAATGTAGTTGTAACGGAGATATAGAAACGTGTGCAACGTAAGTTTACTATTTTTAAAAAAAATTGAATTACTTATTAAAATGTTGCTGAATTGTATACCGGTGCTTTTCAACGGTTTCAGTAAGGCGGACAGGCATGAATTATTTTATTGCTTTAGTGACGGTGCACTATTTTACGTGTACTTACGTGGTAGCTAAATATAATGTATTTTAGTTTATTTGTTTCACTTTATTCACTCATTAACAAAAAGCTGACGTATTTTGCAGGCTTCATAAAAATAGTTGCAAATTGGTGATGTTTTTGTTGAGCCTTCTCGTTCATTCGTGACATCCACCGATTTTCTGCACTTCCTCCCAGAATTAGGTGCCATTTACAAGAGACCTCGAGGCATCTCAATCCTGGGCTAGTTTCCTTTGGATCTTTTATTCATGGCCTATTCTCTTCACGTCTTCTCCAATCTACGGCGTGAAGTGTTTTGTGGACGGCCTCTTTTCCGTTTACCCTCTGGGTTCCCTGTCTTGTTGTATTAGAATCCTGTTTTCTTAGCGTATGACCGATCCTTCTCCAACGCGTTTGAAGAATCTCTTCCTCAATGGTTTTATCTTTTGTCCCCGGTTTGTGATTTTGTTCATCCAGTGAATTCTGAGCATACTAAAATATTCCCATAAAAATGGTGGAAGTTTTTAAAATAAATATATTTCAGCTTAATCTATTAATTTTGAAAAATACACATCAGAAAAAAATGTAATAAAGAACTATCATTTCTGGGCCGCGGACCACCACTTTGAGAAGCACTGTTATAAACCATGACCTAATTAAATAAATTTACACTATATATAGGTATAATTTAGGGCTGTTATGGATTAATTTAAAATTAATTGTTAACTTTTGAAAAATTACCGAATGATTAATCGATGATTTTTATTAAAGCAAAATATGAGATGTATGACGACATTAAACTGAAAATTTCAAAGGAAGTAACAAAGACAGGAAATTCATATATTTTTTTTTTAAATTTAGATATAATGTCAACGAATTTGAATTTTGTAATTGTTATTTAATAAAAAGATTGTTTAATTGCTTATATCATTTCCTTATAAAACAGCTTATTTTAAAGTTAACGTAAACTCTAAAATCTTTTTTTTTTAAATGGAGAAGTTTGTACGAAAAAAAAAATATCTTTAACTATTAATAATTGATTGAAAATATTCATTGATAAAATGTGATATTAATGAAAAGATTATCCATAAAATTAATCACTATTTTATCGCTTAAAATCATTTTAATCCATAAAATGTTTACCGATTCATTGAGGAATTTATCGATAATTTCCGCAGCCATTATTTATTTATAAAAATATAAATAGTATTTATTTATATAAATATATATAGTATTTATGTATATAAATATATATAGTATTTATGTATATAAACATATAAAGTATTTACATAATTATTTATGCGTAGTAATACAGCTAAGCCTATTTGTTATTAACTAATTATTAACTAATTGCTAGTTAAAGAAATTTGCACATTTCAAACAATATTGTATTTTTATCTTTATTCCCCCTTAATGTTAAAATTATTAAATAACATGCGAGTGGGCAGCGTCGTTTGAGGCATACATGATTTTTTTTGTACAAAACATAACTTTTGTTTACCATTAAACACATGAAAACTATAAATGCAACTAGCATGATTTTTATTAATGATCCCTAGCAATAGATCAGCTGACTTATTTTCTAATTAACCATACTATTTTACAGGTGTGGAGCTTTGGCCTACGATGCTCCAGGCTGTGAAGTTACATTTAACAGCACCCTAAAGTACCCCGGATGTTGTCAGCCGATCTTGAAATGCCCATGATTTCACAAATTCGAAAAAGAAATCGTTAGCAATGACTTAAATTGGATAAAAATAAATTCTTGCTGTTACCGTTAATCTTTACAAAAAAATAATAATAATAAATAATAATAAAAATAATAATATTTTTTTAAATTAGATAAAAATAAATGTTAATAAAGTAAAGCTTCTCATTTAGCTCACACCCCTGTGCAAATGTTCTTTATTTTACTTGGATATAAACAGACGATTGCTTAAAGAGATGAAGTGTTGTTTTAAATAAACAAAAGTAGTTAATATTGTTGATATGTTAGCTTGACAAGTTTTAAACCTCCTTCTACATCATAAATAATTTAATAACTCTTGTAATTTTTAACTTCCATGACTCAATAAAATAAGAATCTAATTGAAAAAATGAAAATTTTATTCCAACATTTCATTAAGGCACTTCACAATCTTGACAACAAATACCAACGTAATAAATGGAAGTAATCAATTTTTAAAACTACGTATAATTACATTGGCAAAATAAGACCTTTTTAAAATGAAATTTCGTTAGATATGTTGGTCTAAAGGAAGGTGGTCATCAAGGCACACATAATGGACGTCATGAATATATCAATAGATACACAAATTTTGTCAGCTTATTTACCGCTTAATGGACAAATTAATCGTAAATTTCCGCAACCCTTACATATATAAATATATGTATTATAAACTGAATAAATCGTATTTTCTTTATCCCATAGTCTTAGAACCTTGGGGAGTTGTTTAGTTCTCTCCCGCGAAGTGGTCTGGAAGAAAAAAAGTTGATGAAATAAAAACAGCTTATTCTTGGCCAACGCCTCACAATATAATTCTTAAAAAATACGTGGATCATTAACTAAAAGTATTTGAGCCCTAAGCTACTGAGTAAACCCCAACCTCGATACAAAACACATATTCCCACAAAAGAAATGTATCTTAACCACAAAAAAATCATCATATTGGCTATAAAAATTCATGAATCTTGTAAACAAACAGTCATATATCTTGGCTACAAAAAGTCATGAAATTTACCCATAAAAAGTCATGTATCTTGCCTACAAAACGTCATGAATCTCAACAACAAACAGTCATGCATCTTGCCCACAAAAGGTCATGAATCTTTCTTACAAGAAGTCAAAAATCTTGCCACAAAAATAAATTTATTTTCCATACAAAATGTCATGTATCTTTCTCACAAAAAGTCATGTATCTTTCCCAAAAATCTCAAGGTTATCTGCCGAATAATTAAGGTAATGACCAAATCTCATGGCTATCGCGAAATATTTAGACTATCGTTCAAATATCAAAGCAATCGACCAAATATGAAAGCTATCGACAAAATCTCAAAGCTATCAACTAAATGACAAGATTTACGACGAAATCTCAAAGCTGTCGACCAAAAGTCTAAACTATCGATTCAATCTCAAGACATTTGACCAACCTAATTGCTATTGATCAAACTTTGAAGCTATCGAACAAGTCTCAGGGCTATCGACAAAAACCTTAAAGCTCTTGAAATATTTTAGGCTATCGACAAAATCTTTCAGTTATCGACCAAATAATTAGGCCATCAAACAAATTCAAACGGTATAGTAAAAGTCCAAATACCATTGACCACAAGTCTTTGCTATCGACCAAATCTTTAGGCTATCGACCAAGGCTATCGATCATATCTAAAGGAATATGACAAAATCTGAAAGCTAATGACAAAATCTCAAGTTTTTCGACCAAATGGCAAGACTATCGACCAAAACCCTTTGCTATTGATGAAATCTTAAGGCTATCGACCAAATTTTAGAGCTATCAACTGAATTTCAAGTGTATCGACTAAATCTCAAGGCTATTGACAGCTCCTTATTGTTATCGACCAAATCTTACAGCGATCGACCCAGTCACAATGGTTTACAACAAATCTTAAAGCTATCGACCAAATCTCATTTCTATCGACCAAATCTCGAGGTTATAAACAAAATCGTCTATCGACAACATCTTAAACTATCGACCAAATCTCAAGAATTTTGATCAACCTAATTGCTATCGATCAAATTTTAAAGCTAACGTCCAAGTCTCGGGGCTATAGACCAAAACTTAAAGCTGTCACCGAAATTTTACGACATAATTAATTCTATTTAGATTTATTTAATAAACTATTTTTTAAAGTCGATAACCTTAAGATTTCGTCCATAGCCTTGCATAGATCTCAGTAACAATGAATAAATTAAAGAAACCAATGCATGACGTGTTTTAAGAGTATTATTTCAAAAACTTACGTGGCAATGTGCAAAAGAGTCCAAGTTCATAGCAAACGGATAAAAAAAAATATTAAACATCTTAGACACGAACAAACGATATTAAGTGGCCCGGCTCAAATAAGACTTTTAAATAAATTTTTTACTGTCATTATACTCATGCCTTATTGCTCAATATCAAGTAAAATTGATTGGGGTTTTAAATTATTAACGTGCAATAAAAAAAAAAATTCATTTCGGGCCCCCTGCCCCGAGGGAATGAACACTAAGAGTTCATTGCCCGATTGTAATGAGATGTAGACTCTTGAGTTTTTATATACTATATATATGGGGGCGAAGTCAATAGAGCGCTCTCCCCACAAGCAGACAGGTTTCGAATGTAGCCCATGTAAAAGCTTAAATTAAAATGTTGATGGATGGCTATTGGTAAAAAGTCCTCCACTGACCTGGAGGGGATATGGGATCCGACAAAGTCTACCATGCCCGAGAAAAATGAATGATGGTATCATTAGAATCCCCAACAACCTAATAATTTTTTTTTAAGAGATTGGCAGGATCCCTTATATAGTTTTCTCAGAAATTTGCGCCAACCCTAATTTTCATACCGCAAATATAAATTTTTAAAAAGGCATTCATTGCAAGATGTCAATTTTGATAACCTGTTCATTTTAATACAGTTTCAAAACATGGATATATTCCGTAAGATCTCTAAACATTGTATGAGGAAAATATCTTTAAAAATACGAAATAATGAAAAATAAAGAAAATTTTAAGTTCAGTGCCCTGTAGCATTTTAATATGAGCTATCAAGTTTTTTTTTTCTTTTTACAAATTTAAGTTAAGACCCCTTCATATACACGGTAGCTAACGCATAACATTATTTTTTATAGCTCATATTAGCAAAAAATGTTTATTATGGGCCCCTGCGCCCACTCAGTGGAAGATGTAAAGTTGAAAACACCTTTTTATTTTTAATCTGCACAATATAGAATATGTTTGCCATTTTTGTGGAGATCATCGAATGAGAAATATATGCTTAAACCTTTAAGAAAAGAAATGCATTTAATGCCCCTGGCTGCGAAAGAATGATCATTAAGAGTTCTGTGTGCCACATAATTTAAATATTGGCTTTAAAATATCTATATACTATCTTTGATTAAGAACCAACTATTTACACAATAGCTATCTCTTAAACTATTTTATAGCTCATATGAGCAAAAATTGACATTATAGGCACCCTGCGCCCCATGAGCGTTAAATATAGAACACAATGCTGCTAGTGATCATCCAGGCAGCGTACTAAACTATCTCCAAAGTTTCACGACTATCAGATGAATTGCGTGTTAAGGATACACACACACACACACACATACACAACATAAATAATTAAATCATGACACCTGGCAAATTGTCGCAAGATGTAAATTTGAAACATTTCAATTAGTATAATATTTAATGTATTATTGATATTTGTCGAGACTATGGCACAGAATGGGAAATATAATCTTAAACGTTTCAAAACAAAAAACAAAACAAAAAAAAGAATAATGGCAAAAGGACCGAAGGGATAAACATTATAAATTGTATTCAATGTCCTATAGAATGTATATATAGGCTATCACGTGGTTTTTCATCAAGTTTGGTTACGATCTATCTATTTTCGCAAGTCGCTAACGCCTAAACAACTTGTATATATCTCATGTAGGCAAAAATAAAGGCTTTAACGATTAAAAAAATAAAGATTTTAACCTCCAGCCCCAAAGCAATTAACAATTGGAGTTCAACACCATTTTGTATATTCATGTTGGCTAAAAACTATGTATGTTAAAATATTCTCATAAACCATTCCATAAGCAAACTCAATCATTTTCCAAAACTTGATCGCGATTAAATGAACTGTTTATTCAGTTTTAATGGTCAAGCATACATACACACATTGATTATTATAAATATAGATTTATATACATAAGCAAAAAATGACAATAAGGGTCCTCTGGCCCAGTAGGTGAAAGATGTAAATTTTGAAACTTTTTTCATTTCAATTATGATCAAATTTAATATATTAGCTACGTTGTTGAGACCATGTCAAGGGTTGGGGAATAAAATATTAAACTTTTTCGAAAAGAGAATCAGGGCCTCTGGCCAGAAGAGATGAACATTAAAGAATCAATTCCCCATAGAATTTTAATATGGGCTATCAAGTCAATATACACCACGTTTGGTTAAGATCAATTCATTTTCCCAGTCATTAACGCTTCAGAAATTTGTAGAAATCTCATTTTGGCAAAAGCAATATAAAGGACCACAGACCCAATCGTTGCAAGCTGTTTATTCAATTTAAATCAGTATATGTATGTAAGTATATATCTATCTATATATTTATAGGCAAAACTAGTCTCAGCAACCCTTGGATGACTCGACGGACGAACGAATCTATCTATCTATCTATCTATCTATCTATCTATCTATCTATCTATCTATCTATCTATCTATCTATCTATCTATCTATATATCTATCT
>MUZC01004700.1:72945-105377 GCA_002072015.1 Radix auricularia | reverse complement strand
TTATCTATCTATCTATCTATCTATCTATCTATCTTTCTATCTATATATATATATATATATATATAACTATGAAATTTAAAGAAAATATTTACGTGAACCCAGAAACACAATACAGGAAAGCATATGATATAGGGCACCAGTTTAGCTTATGGTTTAATTGTCCCTTAGCTTACGATTTTAATTCTTCAGTGACCATCGAAGCTACATTTCTGACAAGATAATTCCGACTCGAACTGTTAATCCCATACTTAATTTCTTAACATCATGCAACAGTCACCCTTAGTCTGGCTTGATCTCTGTGGAGACCACGTGCTGTGACGTGCTGTAATCTATGTGGAGACCATGTGCTGTGACGTGCTGTAATCTTCGTGGAGACCACGTGCTTTGACGTGCTGTAATCTCTGTGGAGACAACGTGCTGTAATCTCTGTGGAGACCACGTGCTGTGACGTGCTGTAATCTCTGTGGACACCACGTGCTTTAATCTCCGTGGAGACAACGTGCTGTAATCTCTGTGGAGACCATGTGCTGTAATCTCTGTGGAGACCACGTGCTGTAATCTCCGTGGAGAACACGTGCTGTAATCTCTGTGGAGACCACGTGCTGTAATCTCTGTGAAGACCACGTGCTGTAATCTCTGTGGAGACCACGTGCTGTAATCTCTGTGGAGACCACGTGCTGTAATCTCTGTGAAGACCACGTGCTGTAATCTCTGTGAAGAACACGTGCTGTAATCTCTGTGGAGACCACGTGCTGTAATCTCTGTGGAGACCACGTGCTGTAATCTCTGTGAAGACCACGTGCTGTGACGGGCTGTAATCTCTGTGGAGACAACGTGCTGTAACCTCCTTGGAGACAACGTGCTGTAACCTCCGTTGAGACAACGTGCTGTAACATCCGTGGAGACCACGTGCTGTAATCTCTGTGGAGACCACGTAACGTGCTGTAATCTCTGTGGAGACCACGTGCTGTAAACTCTGTGGAAACCACGTAACGTGCTGCCGTGGCGTAGCTAGGGTCATGTGCGCCCGGGGGCAAGACACAAATTTTGCGCCCCTTGACGGAGCGAAAAATTCTGGGGGCTCACTGAGCCCCCAAGAAAAATTTGAAATTTTCCGGTTTATAAGGTTCATTTTTTGAAGCAAATGATATTTTAATGAAATACAATACAGACTAATAATTCTCTATACGATTATAAACAATTTATTTGAAAAAAAAAATTCTACTAATTATGCATGACTCGAATAGACATAATCTATTCTTCCTTGATCTTCCTTGATTTGAATGTCGTCAATCTCGCTGTTAAAATTGATATTCTCAAGTGTTCTCTTTCGATGCTAAGGAGTGCAAGATCATCCAGATGATCTTGATCCATTGAAGCACGTAATTAAGACAAAATAAGGTTTACTTTGCTGAAGGGCCGCTCACAGCTTTTAATTGAAACAGCAATTTTTTTAGAAGTATTTGAAGTGTTTCAGCAAGAAGAGATTTGACGTCTAGTAACTAGTAAAAATCCGAATTTGTTGTTTAGGTTGTTTAAGACGTAAAATCCGTATTGATATCTCCTGTTTGGGTTTATCAATTTCGCTGTTCATAGCAGGTGCAATTTCTTCTTATGGAGAAAGTTCTGCATCTCTTTTTAATTCTCGAAGGCATCCTCCTATGTCGTCTAATCTTCTGTCAAACTCGATTCTCCAAGTTGTGCATCTTCTTTCCCATTGTCTACCGCAACATGGCTCAAACTAACATGAATGTTGAAAATTTCTTGCTCAAGCGATTCAAGATCAGATTAAGCTTCCTTGAAACTCACAGTAGGATTCTGGTACCGTTACTGGACACTATCAATTTTATCAAGTTTGATGTTCCAGAAATGTTTAAAATCTAGGAAGTTAAAGTTTTATATACCTACCAGCAAAGCTTCTGCATCACTTCTGGTGTCAGGCGTCATATTTGTATGTTCTGATAATTTTTCCAACAGCCCTGCCATGTCATCTAGTCCTTCATAAATTGCTATAACNATTTCTAGCACATTTTCGCCGTTGAAGGCCGGAAACATTCCCGGTCATTACAGAAGCATTGTCATAACATCGTGACCGACCGTCGGATAGTGGTATGCTATTAGATTCCAGTTTCTCTACGATAACTATTTCAATGCATTTTGCGTCTTTGGAATGTATCTTTGCAAAATCTGAAAATGATTCTTTGATAGTTACTTTTTAGTTTTTAAATCCACATCCACAAGTAAGATACCGTAGTACTTATGTTTTCTGATTTCACTCAACAGCTGATTCCTTACAGTCGATGTAAGTAGGTGGATAAATTCATTTTTGATTTCCGGTGATAAACAAGATACTAAACCTAGATTTTCTCGGGCATTTTGTTGGTGTTTATTTCTAACAGTTGATCCTACTGAGCAACAATTTTTATCGACGATGGACATGAAAGAAAGGCGGTGCCTGATGTTTCATGTGAAAGGAATCCAACTTGCTTTGACACTCCGATACAAGCCCGTGATAGGAGAGACCTTCCATCCCCTCTCCCACTTTACTCCCTCTACATGAGAATTGGGGAAGTACGATTTATCTTTTTAAAGAGTCACAGCATGCAGCAAAGGGACGCGTATTAACAATTCTGTTAGCCAGTGGTTTTCAACCTTTTGAGATTCCAGGACCACTTAAAAAATATGTGTTTTAACTACGGGCCACTACTAAAAATTATTTCTGCATTTTCTGGTTTTTCGGTGATTTAGTACAATTTATCAAACATCTCATAGTTACCTTGAAATAATTTTTTTTTTCAAAGATCAAGCTTTTTCGTTAAAGCAGACATTCTGTCACTGAGAGTCATATCTGCTTTCCTTGCCGAGTGGAATTAAGTTTATTTAGCTTTTCAAAAATTTCAGCCAAGTAAGCCAGAACAGCAACCCATTAGCCTTGGTTCAAATCATCAACAAGCTTTGAGTTATTTCTACATGAAAATCTTTTACGTCATCGCGTAATTAAAACAGTCAGATAACCAGTGAACTTCAGTATACATTAGTAACTGTTAACGTTCAAGATTCATATTCGAGCATAAGAAATCAAAGAGACGAGAATTTAATTGACGAGCTTGATAAAATTAAAAACCATTAAGGCCAGATCAGAAATTCATTTACTTCCTAGTCTTTCTCGATTAATCCTACAGTGCGTAAATTTCATGCTTCTCTCACGGATCACCTGGCAAATCTTCGCGGACCACTAGTGGTCCGTGGACCACAGAGTTAGAAACACTGCTTTAAGCCACTCCTTTTTATTGTCTTGGTAATTTTGGTTGCTTTTAGTGTCGTCTCTGGTAGCTCTATTAAAAGAATCGTATTGGTCTCTTACTGCTCACTACCATCAACTCACAGTTTTTTAAATTAAAAAAACACATCAGCAATCCTACATTAGGATGTGCCATTTATTTATGAGTAGAATGACGCCCCTTAACGCTCAATGGGGGCGCCTAAATCATGTTTAACAACTGTTTTGTAATAAAGATATGTTCGGAGCTCCAATATTCAATCTTGCAAACGTATTTGGGATACATAAGTTTACATTAAAATGAAATTAAATAATGAGATTTAATACTCATTTTGGCGCCCCCTAATGTGGCGCCCGGGGGCATTTGCCCACCCTGCCCCCCTCGCTACGCCACTGTGACGTCCACCACTAAGACGAGTTGTCACTTAGACCAAGTGGATAACAATGGGATAAACTTATTGCTAGTAACTACATTATAGTTTTTTTTTTTTTTTTGGGGGGGGGGGGGGAAGCAAACGATTAAGGCTTTTAAATTTGTACTCGAATAGAGAATTTTTAACATAAAAAAAAAACATTTCTAAATTGATATTTGAAGAAAATTAACATTAACATATAATTGTCACAGGTCTGAACGACAAAACGGCCACGACAAATGAACTTCGACATAACGGCCACGACAAGTGAACGTCGACATAACGGCCCCACTCAAAACGGCCCAGACATTATAGATCGACTAATAGTAAAAGTACAATCATATATTATAATATCATTTTTACTCACCGATTGTGTGTCAGGCTTAGTTCCCAAATAAACAATAATAAATGGCATCACAAGAAACAATTTGACAACAGTACCTTTATATGGTATAAAACCACTGTATTTTGGTTGAGGAGAAATAATATCATTACATCACAAAAAATATGTTTACAGTTTAACTATTTAAAAAAAAATTCATGTTTTAAGCCTGGTCCCTTTTTGGATTCAGGACGTGTTAGCGCATTTTCGTATTATCTATCAGTACTTATGCTAGATATCAGCATTATGTAGTTATCAGTAATTGTGTTTAGATTTTAGACATATTTTTATGAATTTTCTTGTGTACTGAATATACCTGAAATAACATTATTTAAAAGTCATTTCTTTTCATTTTAAATTTTTTTATTTTCTCTTTAATCTACCTACAAGTGGTTTGTGGTCACTGAAATAGGACTCATAAATAAAACATTCTAAATTGTAATCAGCTAATTGCCCAAATACTCCATCAATTGTTGTTTGATAGATCTTGGTTGCCAATCTTGTTGAAAGTAGTTAAATGTTGAAGCTTGTTTCGAAAAAGTTTTCAATTTCTGCCCTGGGCCGCAAAAATCTTGATTGAAATCACCACGAATGATGACGTAAAACTCTCTAAACTTTTACACATATTCTACTGACGTCAACAAAAAACTAAATCTTTTGCACGCTTTCGCACCACTAACCAATAACTTTAACTCTTCAATGCTTGAAAAACGATGTATTCGACTTCCGACAATGGCGGCCGTTGCCTGCGCCAGTGTTGTATTTCGATACGCAATGTTTTTTGTTAGTTTTAACGGGGTTTTCTAACGGATCGAGTAACAGAGTGTTGATGCACAAATGGCAGGTCAGGACATACAAAAACATATATACAACATGGGTCTAGGACTTATGGTTGCTGGGATCATGTTGATGACAGACGGACAAAACGGATGCAATAGCGCATTCGACTTCTCGAAAATGTGCTAAAAAATTGTGAATAAGTTTGAAAAAAGGGACATTCAAATCAATGTGAATTTAATGTTGAAAATTTTAAACATCTTGCGCTTGGGCCGCTGTGAATTTAGAATTATTACGATTATCATAGGTATGACTGAATGAATTCGAAAATATTTTAATGATTGTTATACTAGTCAAAAATTAATAGTAACTATACATGAATTCATTATTTTTAATTTTAAGATCCCAAGGATTTGATAAGAAACTTTAAAGATACTTTTTAAAAAAAAAATAACTCAAACGATTTTAATGAGAACAGCATAATATAATTTTAATTTTGTTAAGGAGGAGATAGTTACAAACTGTTGAAAAAAATTTTTCAATTTTATTAATATTAAAAAGATACTTAAATTTAAATTATGAGAACTAACATTTAGCTTTTTTTTTACTTTTACTGAAATAGGTGAAATATTGGATGATTGATGAAAGTGTTCATAGTTTTCAAAGTGTTCGTTTTCTTTATTATGATTCTATACAACCAAACCTGACGAAATGTTCCATCATATCACGTGACACTTCTGGTTGGTCATGTGGAACACGGTGACGCGCATCACGAATGACCACACGACAAAACTGACCAACCCTGGTGTAGTAACCCTTTGGTTTATGAATCAAACCCCAGATCGTTCGTTGTGACCTGTTGTACTGGGCCTGGAGTGTCCAGTCTATGGCCGCAAGTCCGGCGTCTATCATGACTGAACTTAGCAACATATCAAAATCCCCGTTGAAGATAAGTACTTTATAAGTGTCCATCAATACAGCCAATTTTGACGTGGTACTGACCATAAAATCCTGTTTAAATTTCTTGTAGACAACATAACTAAATGCCTCGTAACAAAGGTTTCCAACATGAACAGCGTCACGCATCTCTTTGGTTTTCATTAAGGTTGTGACTGCTTCAAACGGTGCTCCTTCCAATGTTAAATAGTTGTCCGCTTCGTAATGAAATATGAAAGGAAACATTTTTTGAAAATACTCCTGTGTTTTTAAATTTGTATAATTTCCTTCATTGACAAAGACTGAAATTTAGACTGAAAATCGTCGACTTGTGTTTTGCTCATGACGCCCAGGGCTTCGTAAAGGTCTGCCCCTCTCCTGCACTGTGTCTTCGCATCAAAGAAAGGACCGCCTAGATATATCCCCTTTAAAGGAATGACGGATCTGTTGGCAACTATTTCTGTGTGTAAATAATAAGCAAATGATGGAACATATTTACCACCGTAAGATTGTCCTCCGATGTAGAGATCTACACTCATATATTCAGGAAATAGAACATAGAATTGTTCGATAAACTCGTAAAGATCTTTTGCATAGCCTTCCTGTGTGAACCTGTAGCCATGTTGCTCATCCTCGGTGTAGCTGTAACCAACTCCTACAGGCTGATCGATATACAACATATTGAACTTTTCTGCCCAAGATTCAGTCAATCGCGTGTATCCTACATTTTCATCTTTGGATGTGTTCAATCTCATTGGTCCGTTCTCATAAAATAAACCAATCATTGAAGAGATACCCGGGCCGCCATTCAACCATATCAGCACAGGAGATAATGGGTCTGAGTTTATGGCCGGAAAGAACCAGAAAAATAGATTATTTCCATAATTTTTGTCTACTGTAATAAGTCCAGCATGGCTCCGGGGGATGACGTCACGTATCACCAAGCTGAGTTCTCTCGCTTTAGCTATCTCCCCTGTCTCAATCAGAGGGGTCAGATATAAGGGGGCAACATTGGTTCTACTACCTGAAGTAACAGCTTCAAACATAACCATTGAAATGATAATAACAAACATTTGTGTCCAGCCCATATTCCTGGAAAATGAATATTTAAACAAACAAAAACTTTAAGAAAAATTTAAACTAATAAACATGACATAAATGATGTTATGATTTTCGTAATTCTCGGTATTTTAAATCCCTAAGCAATGTACTGCATTTAATAATGTTTGCTAATGCAAAGTTTTCAATTCTACTTTTGCATTAAATTTAAAAATTATTAATTCGCCTTTATAATGGCATTGCTGATACGTCAGACATGGGCGCTAGGTTTGCGTACCGATGGCCATGGGTTCAAAACCATGTCAATGCAAAGGTTTGGGTCTCGGGAAACGTGGGCCCCTAATACACTAAGCTTTGAATTAGTACCCAATACTTAATGGGGAAACAAAGGCGGCGGGATACTGCGTGGAAACCTTATAGTAGTTGTCTGTGAACGTTGCGTAACGGTCAGACATGCTCTTTGGACGTATTAACCTTCTGTATAGAATGAGCGTCTGTTTAGTAAGAAAATATAAAAAGTGCCCAGATGATAAATAACTAATTTAAATGAGATGTATTAGAAATGACTGAGCAAACATTTGACTTTATCATTTGTGTATTTCCAACTCTTTTCATTTATGTGCGCGCATTTAAAGTTTATAAATAGGACAATTAATTAAAATATATAAACATTTTGTAAGTTTAATCAGCGACTTTTCTGGTAATATTTCTGAAGAAACTTTCCGGTTGCAATATTTTATTAGGGCAAAACAAACAAATAAAAAAAAACAAAAACAAACAAACAAAACAAAACACACAAAAAAATTATTTAAAATCATCAAAAGAGAAATCAAACAAACAAACAAACAAAAATTCTAAAGTTAAAGAAAGTTTCAAATCTAATCTCTACAGTAAGGTTTTATTTGCTCACGGCTTTCTACTTACGTTGAAATAATGAACTGAAATATACTTAAAGCTTTGATATCTACACTAAAACAAAGAGGATTAAATTCTATGTAAATAACGTTAAAAACTGGTATATTTAGCGTTCGGAGGTACATTAATAATAATAGATCTTGCGTAAAGATAATTTTACCAATCTCGCCATTCTGTCTAAACACATGTGTTTAGTAACATTCTAATGTTGGCCAAAGTCAAACTACTAGCAGTGTCTACTACTGCCTGCTGTTACTTTCAAATGTCATTCGAATTAAAATGCTTGTTGCTTCATATATAATCACGCTCATTTTGTTTTGACGCACCACTTTTCTCTTCTCTTCAACAACTAAAAAGAGTCACTATAACTTTTTTGTAACACTGTTAAAAATAATAATAATAATAAAAAATTATTTTTTAAAAAACGGAAAAAACATTGTGACATTGTTCTCCAGACGACAGCAAAGGGTTGGTCTAACGTCAAGTGAAATATGAGACTTAACATTAAAGAGGCTTTTAAACAATTTAAAGATGCAACTTTTTAGACCCTTTATTTTAAATAATAAATTCGTTAAGGAATCACCAGAAAAAAATATACATGTGGCAAATTATGAAGTATTAAAGACAGTTGTCTTGATAAACTTATTATCAACAATAAATAAGGTGGGAAACTCTGGAAGGTAAATTATTTCACCTTCCAATTGTCCGGATGATCAATTGTAAACTTTTTGGTTGTAGTTTCTTAACCCATAGTTTAAAATCTATCAAAATTCATAAAGTACATAGTTGTGTGATAAAATCTCCATTTTCTTTGGTTTCACCGAATGGAGAACAGTTACTGTTTACTATGGGCGTTTCTTAATTGTTTAGTTGAATTCATCAAGCTGCTTTTCTCATTGCCATATCAATTTTTCTTATCAACAAACCAATTACAAAAATGCCCCAGAAAACAAATGTGTTTCTGAGCTTTTTTTTTTCAAAACATCATTTCATTTGAAGTCAATGAAACAATTTTTATTATCTAAGACAAATGGAAAGGGGAACCGGAACGAGACATCGCTACGGGCTATTTGGAGCACCAATGTAACGAACATTTTTGTGGGTACCTCTCAAGAATAAAAAAAAAAAAAGACAGAAAAAATAAAAGATACGCTGATGAATGCATTAGAATGACAAATATGGAAATTCAAAATCTCCGAAGTTTTACTAACTTCATAGATATTGTACATCTGGATATCATATTTACTTGAATTTACTATAGTCATGCTTTAAATTTATATGGACATAAAGATTGAACAAAGTGTAAGCAAAATATCTTAATCCATTAAAAATTAACAGATAGCCATAATTTCTACTTTTTTAAAATGTATTTTCTTGTTTATCAAAACTAATACGAATCTTTAAGTAAACGTCCAGTGAGCTCAGTTTCTTACTGGGGTATAGTGCCATAGAAATTATTAATATATTATTATTACAATAATTTGTGGTCCATTATTTTGTAATTATCTGTTACAGACGATCATTCTATACAGAAGATTATTGCGTCCTACACATATTATAAAATATGAAATTTGATTAATTTTTTTTACATTTGTTACTTATTTAAACTGATAAAGACATTTGCCGAAAAGTCAATATGTTCATTGTCAATTAATTTTTTTAAATGTTGCTTATATCACACTATTCGCTTGTGTATCCTTCAATTGACTTTTTGTGAGATACTTGAAGAAGGGACATAAATCTTGACAAGTCTTAGGGTAGCTTATAACCTAAATATTTTACTATGTAGTTCCACAGGAAAAATAATATTTAAAAAACCGCTGAATGATGCAGACTATTATGTAAGGACTGGTAATCAAAGATAGTTAGATAATATTTGTAAGCCTATCATAATGACCAGAAAATTGCTTAAAGTGTGAAGAGTTAGTAAGGAGAGGTGCATGTCTGCCTCAACATGGCGACACTTTGATGGCACAGCTGGATGAGAGGATAAATATTTGTCACCATCATTATCTGTGGGTGACGTTTTTGTTCTAAGCTTGGTATTTTACAGCATTTAATACATCGTGTTTCTCATAGTGTTTTTTGTTGTTGTTGTTATTTTTGTTGGGTTTTTGTAATTTAAAAAAACAGTGAAGACATAACAACATTTTAGAGGATTAAAAATTATATAGCTAGTATAATATTTTGTGTATTTTGAATTATTTTACAAAATCGAGTTTTTAAAGAATTTATTCTCTATACTAGTTTAGACCATACAGTATGCTAACATTTTATTGGCGGTGTGCGAATTAGCACAACATTAATTTTTATTGTGAATTTTACAACCAAGAAAAAAAGATAAAATATTATCCTTCTCTAATTATAATGTCCGATAGTTTTAAAGTGCTGCGCGGCCTCTGTCAGGTATCAGCCCGGCCCAAGTTCCAAGCAAAATAGAGTTGACATTTGTTTCCAAACCAAAAATAATAATCTACTAAATCAATTATTATTAGGGCTGGTACTGATTACAAATAAGTAGGTTCGATTACTCGAAAGAAAATTAATAGATTAGTTGATTAACTTTGATTAATTATATTTGATCCAAGGCGTATATAGATCGCGAAATCGGGTAAGTCGCGGTAATTCCATGGCTCTAAAATTGTGTGACAAAGCAAAGCAAATGCGTTCTGCTATGCAAGAAATACGGAAGAAAAACCTTTCTGTTTGCGTGTGGACGTCTAAGTAACTAGTATAATACGAGGGAAAAGTGTGAAATTAAAAAAAATGAAATAATTAATACATTGGGAAATAATAATAATAATAAAATGATAATTTATATAGCGATGTATAGATGGAGATAGCAATACATATATTATTTAAAGAAACATTCATATCATGCTAACTACATAAAGGACAATACGTTACACATCAGCTACGTTAATCATTAAAAGAAATGTTGGTTCATTTATTTTCAAAATAACATTTTGAAATAAATGTGTCTTAAATGTAGTCTTGAAGGACTTAGCAGTTGAAATACTACGGAGGTGTAATGAAGCTGCTCAAAAAGAGAATAAAGTTTCGCCAAATCTTTTAGTTCTTGTCTTAGGAATGCGTGTATCTGCAAAAGAGAGTATCTGACGACTTGGTGAGTAGACCGACAAAAGATCAGAAAGATTGAAAGGGCAAGAGTCAGAAAAATTTGTTTGACACAACGGCCAGTTTGTAATGAATTCGTGCTTGTATGGGTAGCCAATTAAGTGAGTAAAGTAGCGGAGGGTCTAAAATTATACAGACGCGTATTAGTTGGCTGCTTAGATTAAAAATCAAGTCCATACATAGTATAATGTTGTGTATTAAGACAATAAAAATAATTTTTTTATAACCTAAAAAATACATGCAAGGCAAAAAATATTTAAAAAATAATTTAAAAAAAAAATAAACAAATGGGTATTTAAAAAAAGCTTATAGACAAATACAAAGAAAAATAATATAATTCTCTTGAATTACGGACGATTTGACCCCGGACGGTTCAACCCTGCCAGTTCGACCCCAGGATGATTCGACCCCAGTACGTTTTGAGCCCGGTCGGTTCGACCCCGGCGATTCGACCCCGGGTGATTTGACCCCAGGACGTTTCGACCCCGGACAGTACCATCCCGGGCGATTTGACCCCGAACAGTTCGACGCCAGGACGTTTCGACCCTAGAGTGTTTCGACCCCGGACGATTCAACCCCTTTCTTTTTAAGGTGTGAAATGTTTGGGTTTTTAAAAATTCATATTGAATTCTTTTTTAATTAAAAATAAATATTTTAAGTTTTAAGATAATATTAAACTTAAAATATTTATTTTTAATTGAAAAAGAATTCAAAATGAATTTTTAAAAAATAAAACATTTCACGCCTTCAAATAAAAGGGATCGAATCGTCCGGGGTCGAAACACCCTAGGGTAGAAACGTCCTGGCGTCGAACTGTTCGGGGTCAAATCGCCCAGGGTGGAACCGTCCGCGGTCGAAGTGCCCGACTACCGATTCTCTTAGAGGTACAAGTATCTGCAAATTTAGTGAATTGATATTTTTATTTAAAAAAATGGAAAGCCATTAAGAATTATATAAAAATATTATAAGATTAATCTCTACGTCATTTTAAAGCAACATTGTTTTTATGTTATTATTCATATTGAAATGTTTTTTTTAAACAAATACACCATATTTTCCACGCTTTGAAAGCCTTCGTGATTTATATAGAGACATTTTTAGCGCATTTTCGAGATGTCGAAATCGCTATTGCACCCGTTTTGTCCGTCTGTCATCACCCTGATCACAGGATCCATAAGTCCTAGACCCATGATGTATATATGTTTTTTGTATGTCCTGACCTGCCATTGGTGCATCAACACTCAGTTACTCGATCCGTTAAAAAACCCCGTTAAAACTACCAAAAAACTTTGCGAATCGAGAGTTAACACTGGCACAAGGAACGGCCGCCATTGCCGGAAGTCGAATAGAGCATTTTTCAAGCATTCAAGAGTGGTGCGAAGGCGTGCAAAAGAATTAGTTGTTTTTTTTAGTTGACGTCATTAGAATATGTGTAAAGGTTTAGAGACTTTTACGTCATCATTTGTGGTGACTTGTAGTTAGATTAAAGAGAAAATAAAAAATTTTAAAATGTAAAGAAATGACTTTTAAATTTAAAAATGTCAGGTATATTCATTACACAAGAAAATTCATAAAAATATGTCTAAAATCTAAACACAATTACTGATAACTACATAATGCTGATATCTAACATAAGTACTGATACATAATACGAAAATGCGCTAACACGTCCTGAGTTCCAAAAGGGACCAGGCTTAACATGATTTTTTTTATTTATTGCTTTTCAAATATAGTGATGCATTTATAATTTTCACCATTTTTTTTTTTGGGGGGGGGGGGAATTTGAGACTCAAAAAAGAAAAAAGAAAAGTTATTTTTTGTGTGCTCACCCCGTAGCAAAGCACGGGTATTTATGATCACGTATAATTTATTTAGCGGTGTATCCCATTATGGTACTGGGCTCACAGCGCTTTACATTAAGGTTGTAGCATATATATAAATAAGAAATTGCCATTCATACAATAACAACCAAATTAACAACAGTACAAAAACAAACCAACAACGTTATACAAAAAAGGAATGGTGTCTCATTAATTTTGAAAGTAAATTTGAAAAGACGCGTCTTAAGTGCAATAGTGATTAACAGGAATGACACACTTCAAGGTGGGAACACGTTACTGAATGATAACAAAAATACAGGAACAAAAATTAACTCGTTCTGAACGTTCGGGTAAATTTGTTCAATATGTAAATGAGATTTAATATCTTACCGCTATTGATTACTTAATGAAGGGAGCACATACAACTGATTTGTATTATATAGTGTTTAGTCCCTCAGCACAAGAGCTTAGAACCTTTACAATTTAGAACCGTTTCGGGTAGGGGTTATGTTTAACAGGAGGCGCTGTCCTTGGCTGAACAAAGATTCTGGATATTCTGATGATAAGCAGTGGAAATTTTTAGGACGCTACAACAACTTCGTAATATGTGAGCACGTGCTAAAAAGTTGGTACTTGACAACTGACAAATGGAAATGATATCGGCACGCTGACCCACGCCAAAGCCAGGGGAGTAGCCAATTGTAACTGATAGAAATGTAGGGCAGCTGCAAGCCATAACGTTCCTCGCCCGCACCATTCCTGCTTCAAAGGACACCGCCTCTCTGAGCGCCGACAACTCGCCATAAGGGCCTCCATCTAATATATAAAGCTGAAAGTTTGTTTGTTTGTCTGTTTGTCTGTTTGTTACCAATACAAATCCACACCGTTGGACCAAGGGTGGTGAAATTTTGCAGGGGACCCCAATTTGACCTAGAATAGGTCATAGGCTATGTTTTAACCCAAGGTGACCACCCCTGGGGTAAGGGGGCCCATTTTTTGCTTTTTTCCTTATATGAGCTATATAAAAAAATGAAAATCACGTCAAAAATATTTGTGTCAAAATAGTGCGCACTGTGCAAGAGTCTAATATTAACACTCCCTAAGCGGGAAAACCCCATTAGTATTAGACTATAATATTTCCAATTGTAGGTTAAAGCATAAAACTTTGGGTAGTTGTTAAGTATACTTAAATATTAACGGTGTGGATTTTTATTGGTAACAAACAAAAAAACAAACAAACTTTCAGCTTTATATATTAGATATATAAAAACTAAAAATCACTAAATATTCTATTTTACTGATAGATAGAAGCAGGAAACTTTGGCAAGTTGTTAAGAACGCTAAAGCAACGATATTTTGCGATAAACAATTTTTAACTTCCCACTCATGGGAAGCCGGGGGCCCAAATGTTGTGTTTTTTAAAACTTATATACGCTATATAAATACTGAAAATCAACCATTCTTCTATTTCCCGTGTAGTTAGGAGAATGAAACTTTGGGAAGTTGTTAAGTACATTCTCCTAACGCTAATTTGCGAAAAAGAATTTCAAACTTCCCACTCATAGGAGGCCGGGGGCCCAAATGTTTTTTTCTTTTATTAGGAACAAACTCATTACTAATTCTCCAATGTACCGTGTCGTAAAAACATGAAATTTTTGGAAATTACTCTCCTGTCAATAATGGGGAAAAAAAAATAAATAAATAAATACAATTTTCACTTATGTGGTGCCGGGGGCCCAAATGTACTTTTTCTTAAGCGGGCTTTATTAACAAAATGTAGACAACGAAATACAATCACGTCTCACGAAAGATCAGGTTTCTGTTTAGGTGGAAGTACAATGTGACTTATGAATCGATAAGTACAACCACGCAGTGGTAAAACGTGAAAAAATATTTAAATGATCACTTACTGGGAGCCGGGGGCCCATATGTAGTTTTTTTTTTACTTGGTGAACACCCCTAGGTTAAGGGGGCCCATTTTTTGCTTTTTTCCTTATATGAGCTATATAAAAAAATAAATATCACGAATTCTCTTATTTCGCGTGTAGGTTAAAGCGTAAAACTTTGGTTAGTCTTTAAGTATACTTCTACGATGGAAACCGGCAAAAACAATATTTGAATTATCACTTACTGGGATCCGGGGGCCCAAATGTAGTTTTTTTTTCTTATATTAAAAACTGACTCATCTCTAATTATCCAACTCTCCGTGTAGGTAGAAGCGTGACACTTTGGTAAATTGTTGAGTAGCCTCTTTGAACGATTATTGGCGTAAATATTTTTTAGAAATCACAAAAAGTTTGGACCGGAGGCCCAAAAACTTTTTTTTTAAATACTGAAAATCGATGCTTATCCACTTTCCCGAGTAGATAGCAGCATGACACTTTGTTAAGTTGTTCAGTATACTTTTCCGGTGATAACAGACGAAAACAATACTGAAATTCTGATTTATTGGGGCTGGGGGCACAAATGTATTTTTTCTTCTATGAAAACGGACTCATCACTTATTCTCCGATATCCCTTGTGGGTAGAAACATGAAACTGTACAAAGTTGTTGACTAGCCCATTGAGACAATAATTATCGGAAAATAATTTTAAAATTCCTACTCATGGGGTCCGGGGGCCCAAAAATTTTCCCTCTTACATGGGCTACTTAAAATATGAAAATCACTAATTATCCTATTTCCCGCGTAGGCAGAAGCATTAAACTTAGCAAAATTACACAGCAGCTTATTGTGACAATTTTTTGTAGGAAAGTCTCATTCATATTTAGTTAAATCAAGACACGGACTTTTATTGAGACACCTTGAAGTGAAACTAACGCGCGTGCGTCGTTTACAACTCCCCCACCCCCACCCCCCAGCCTTTAATCTGGTCTCTCACATCGGTTTACCTCGGGGCAATTTGAAAACATTTCGGCCTTTAATCGGCTGTCTTACATAGGGTTACCACATTGGAAGGTTAACAAAGTAATGGCCTGAAATCAAAACTGGCATATAGAGTTTCACACGTGCCATAGTAAAGAATATTTTGGCTTTAAATCACAACAAAGAAGATCGGGGTAACAAATGTCAAAGTTCACATGAATTGCGCAGACTACAGACACAGTTTTTCAGTATCGTTACGATTATTAATTGACAATAAACCAAACTTCCCCGTAAAAGCCAAAGTTTTTCACTATAAATCCTTTACCTTTGAAACATAAATAAACTTAGAATTGATATAATACGCACCGCGCGACAGACGAGCATAAAGATTTACATGCTACATAGAGATACATAGAGACAATCTAAAAATTAGTTAATTTAATTACAGTACATTCAATCGATGTTATATTTTTTATAGATCATTTTTATCGTCGTCACAAAACTGTCAGCAAAATTTAAACTCGATTAGATATCGGGAAGTGGGATAAAAATCGATCCAAAGTTTTATGCGACAGACAGACGCTACGAGTTAATATAAAAGATTTTTAAAATGCACATAATTATTTTCATCTAAATGCAACGATAAAGGCTTAATCTATAAATATAATTCTCATCATGGTCCAACCATGCCGGACATCAAGCAAGCTGTCTGACCCCAACGACCAATCAGATTGCAAGAAAAAGATAGTAAACAGTGTAGGGAGTCATTCAACAATTCTTTGAATTGAAGTCAATTACTATGTTCTTTCAGAACAACAAAATAACATGTATTTCGTAGTGTAATGGTCACAACATTCGCCTAACACGCTGAGGTCACAGGGTCAATCCCCAGATAAAACATTACGTTTTTAATTTTAAAAAAGGTTTGTGTTTGTGCCCGTTCATTTCCCACAATCTTTTCGATCACCATAACAAGCACAAGATGAGTGGACATAAGCTTGACGAATGACCTTTGTCAGGTTATGCCAATTAGTTTATGGTTGGCAAGCCAGGGTGGTGCGGGGTTGCAAGCGGCTAATCACAGAGCACATGTTTCCAGATCAACAATGCGTCGCAGTTATCCCCGCATCCAAGGTTCATTCGCGTTGTTCTGATTTCATCGTGGTGTAGTTTGTGTCTGTTCACCCCCCCCCCCCACAACTTTATTTGCACCATCTATGAGCAAATCTGCGGCGTATGCTACGCCGCGGGCATCTAGTATATTTTTATTTTACGATAGAATAACTACTACAATTATGTATTTAATGTTTTATAATTTGAAAAGAACATTTTCTTTAAACACGAAGAGAGTAGTGTGCTTAAATTTTTCAACTCGTCATAAATAATATAAAAGCCCAGGACATTCTGTAACTCTAAGGGACGTAATCAACATATTTTTTTTTTTTAAATTGAAAATAGAGATGTAAAATCATTATCATTTTGGTTTTAAATGACGTCATTGTTTGAGCTTAAATTTTAATTTTGTAAAAGGGAACCATGTAAAAAGAGCCGCTAACGAAATGTTGTAAGCAATGAAATTTTGTGAAATATAAATCATCCCAATGAACTAAAATGTACTTATTCATTCTTTTTATTGAACTGATTGACATACCAATTTTTCGGTTGTCGGACACACTGATTCGAACGCATGCAATAAAATTCACGCTAGTTACTTGGACTTTTGAAAAAAGTGGACGCCGTAGTCACCCCAGAACAACTTAGTTGGTCTATAGTTTTATGTCTTGTTTGATTTTGTTGATGATAAAACTCTTCATTCAGATGGCGGATGTCCGCCCCTGACAGCACCCACCCACGGGGTTCTCAATCTGGACACAAGCGGGGGTCTGGCCTCGTTTGTTTGTAGGTACGTTTGTTTGTAGGTACGTTTGTTTGTAGGTACGTTTGTTTGTAGGTACGTTTGTTTGTAGGTACGTTTATCTGTAGGTACGTTTGTTTGTAGTTTCGTTTGTTTGTAGGTACGTTAGTTTGTATGTAAGTTTGTTTGTAGGTACGTTAGTTGGTAGGTACGTTTGTTTGTAGGTACCTCAGTTTGTAGTTACGTTTGTTTGTAGGTACCTTAGTTTGTAGGTACGTTTGTTTGTAGGTACCTTAGTTTGTAGGTACGTTAGTTTGTAGGTACGTTAGTTTGTAGGTACGTTTGTTTGTAGGTACCTTAGTTTGTAGGTACGTTAGTTTGTAGGTACGTTAGTTTGTAGGTACGTTTGTCTGTAGGTACGTTTGTTTGTAGGTACCTTAGTTTGTAGGTACGTTAGTTTGTAGGTACGTTTGTCTGTAGGTACGTTTGTTTGTAGGTACCTTAGTTTGTAGGTACGTTTGTTTGTAGGTACCTTAGTTTGTAGGTACGTTAGTTTGTAGGTACGTTTGTTTGTAGGTACCTTAGTTTGTAGGTACGTTTGTTTGTAAGTACCTTAGTTTGTAGGTACGTTTGTTTGTAGGTACCTTAGTTTGTAGGTACGTTTGTTTGTAGGTACGTTAGTTTGTAGGTACGTTTGTCTGTAGGTACGTTTGTTTGTAGGTACCTTAGTTTGTAGGTACGTTTGTTTGTAGGTACGTTTGTCTGTAGGTACGTTAGTTTGTAGTACGTTTGTCTGTAGGTACGTTTGTTTGTAGGTACGTTTGTCTGTAGGTACGTTTGTTTGTAGGTACATTTGTCTGTAGGTACGTTTGTCTGTAGGTACGTTTGTTTGTAGGTACGTTTGTTTGTAGGTACGTTTGTTTTTAGGAACGTTTGTTTGTAGGTACGTTTGTTTGTACATTCGTTTGTTAGTAGTACGTTTGTCTGTAGGTACGTTTGTTTGTAGGTACGTTTGTCTGTAGGTACGTTTGTTTGTAGGTACATTTGTCTGTAGGTACGTTTGTCTGTAGGTACGTTTGTTTGTAGGTACGTTTGTTTGTAGGTACGTTTGTTTTTAGGAACGTTTGTTTGTAGGTACGTTTGTTTGTACATTCGTTTGTTAGTAGGTACGTTTTTTAGGAACGTTTCTTTGTAGTTAAGATTGTTTGTACGTACGTTTTTGTGAGATGGATCCCTGGTATCATATAATGTGTCCCCCCCCCCCCACACACACACACAGAGGATTTATTTCAGTTGACATGTTATCACCTCCCTACTCACTTTTCCATCCTGTTGATGTGTTCCTGCTGGCTCTTTTTAAATTTTACATTGTTTTACCTTTTATACCAATTAACTTTTATTAAAATAACATTGTTCAATACCTTTCAGACCGTCTTTACTCAAATTATTTTCCCTTTAATCATTGCTCACAAATATATTTTTTAATTTTTTCCCGAATTTTGCTGTGGTTTTTTTTTCTTCCAAAAACACTCCTAGTTTAATTTTTTTCTCTATACATGGACTTTATTTACACCTATTATAGTATAATTTATACTTATGTATAGATTCTCACAATAATTCTAAAATCAACTCATTGTCCAGACCAGGTTACTTCTTGCTCGGGGATTCAGCTCTTGTGTGCGAGGAGGGCAAATGGAAGGGCACGTACCCTCTGTGTGCTGGTGAGTATTGGCATAATACGTGCAAATAAAAGATGGGAACCCGCTATGGAAAAAAGGTTTTCGTCTCGACCAGTTCAAAATCCCACCTGTATCGGATCAATGTTTATAGGCGCTTTAGAAAAGTGTTCATTTGTTCCCATACTTTTGTGATAAAACTGATTTTGTTACTTGTAATTTGTGAATAGTTTAAGAACGATCTGATATTTTATCTGATATTGGTAGTGTTAGGGCCAGGGGGTGGGTAGGTAGCGGTCTCCCGTGTAGATTAATATATTTTAAATTGCCGCTTAATTCTCGCAGCGAGTGTGTATGAGATAAATGAAAGCTGAAAGTTGAACTTTTTTAATTAATGCAACTTTTTAACTTCTTATGGAATGGCGCATTAAAAAAAAAACAAAAAAACTCAAACTTTTCAAAATCACTTTAAAAAAAAAAATCCCCTACCATTGTATTTCTCTAATATCATATTGTTTTCACATGCTCGCTCCAAATATTTAGTGTCCTTTATTAAACACTATCACCCCGTCAAGTATAAAGTGTCCTTTATTAAACACTATCGCCCCGTCAAGTATAAAGTGTGCTTTATTAAACACTATCGCCCCGTCAAGTATAAAGTGTCCTTTATGAAACACTATCGCCCCGTCAAGTATAAAGTGTCCGTTATTAAACACTATCGCCCCGTTAAGTGTAAAGTGTCCTTTATTAAACACTATCGCCCCGTCAAGTTTAAAGTGTCAATTACATTACGATCCCCAGGCACAGCTAAACCCAACGAGAAGACCAAGTCCAGAAAGGACACCAGCCAGAACACGATCCTCAAGAATTCCGTCTCTTCGCCAGAGATATCCATAGACGACTCGGACGAGACGTGCTTCTACAACCAGGTGAGTAGACGCGATGGCCATAGCGGTCTTAAAGCTGACCAACCAGCTGATACCACAACCAGGTGAGTCTTAAAGCTGACCAACCAGCTAATACCACAACCAGGTGAGTAGACGCGATGGCCATAGCCTAGCGGTCTCAAAGCTGACCAACAAGCTGATATCACAACCAGGTGAGTAGACGCGATGGTCATAGCGGTCTTAAAGCTGACCAACCAGCTAATACCAGAACCAGCTGATACCACAACCAGGTGAGTAGACGCGATGGTCATAGCGGTCTTAAAAAGCTGACCAACCAGCTAATACCAGAACCAGCTGATACCACAACCAGGTGAGTAGACGCGATGGTCATAGCGGTCTTAAAGCTGACCAACCAGCTAATACCAGAACCAGCTGATACCACAACCAGGTGAGTAGACGCGATGGCCATAGCCTAGCGGTCTCAAAGCTGACCAACAAGCTGATATCACAACTAGGTGAGTAGACGCGATGGTCATAGCGGTCTTAAAGCTGACCAACCAGCTGTTACCGTAATCTTAATGTATATTCTAGTTATTATTTTCAAGTTTAATAAAGACAATTTCATGTAAATTTAGTTTACAAAGAGTGTGAGACAATTGTAATGGTTCCAATGTCTTTTAATAATATCCTCGTGCAGTGGTTTTTAATCTGTGCTATGTACTGTGCCCTTAGTAAACTTGTCAGAGGTTAAATAGCGGCCATTTGTAGTTGAAACTTTATCTAAAGAACTGACATTTTAAAAGCTATTAGCCTTTTACAAATTACAAGAAAAAAAATCTAGCCGTTACCTGTTGAATGTGTCACCATCATCGAAGCTCGTGCGTTAAGTCAGTATGTGTATAAAATTTGTAAGCTATTCGGATCTCTTAAAATTTACGACTGAACAGGATCTTGCGAAACAAATCTTAAACTTTGAACAAGGGCGTAAATGTTGAGAAATGTTTGGCATCACATGACTGACGCAGAATTGTTTGAATACCTGCTACAGACGATGCACCCTAGCAGCCCTCCTGGGGATAGTACTTTATTAAAATAACAAGAATTGACCGCCAACAATGATCATCCCCAACACCGAACAATGGCGAATCCAATGTTTGGAGCTCAGAGTCACAAAAGTTACATGGCAAGACATGCATCTTTGATACGCGAACGCACTTTTCTTCATCAGAGTCCGACTAAATTATACCCACCGTCCGACACAAACGTTGCGCACTTTTCTTCATCAGAGTCCGACTAAATTATACCTCCTGTCTGACACAAACGTGTCATTTTTTGTATTGATAGGAATCTCATTTATTTTATGGTATATCCCTATCGACAAATTGTTCATGAATCTGATGCTATATTGTATACACCATCCCGGCATTCTGTTCATGAAAGTGATGCTATATTGTATACTCCATCCCGGAATACTGTTCATGAATATGATTCGATATATTTTGCATAACCAATACAGTCACATTGTTCATAAATATCATTCTATAATCATATACTTCCTGACACAATGTTCATAAATGTGATTCTATATATTGTATAACATATATCGACACGTTGTATATGAGGGTAATTCTATATGGTTTACTCAGCGGTACATTGTTCATGAATTTGATTCTATATATCGTATACCCCTTAATACAAACGTATTGTTCATGAATGCAATGATCTATGTGCCATCCCATCTCCAGATCTCACCACTAGACCTACAATGATCTATGTTCCATCCTATCTCTAGATCTCACCACTAAACATACAATGATCTATGTTCCATCCCATCTCCAGATCTCACAGCCAGACATACAATTATCTATGTTCCATCCCATCTCCAGATCTCTCCGCCAGACATACAATGATCTATGTTCCATCACATCTCCAGATCTCACAGCCAGACATACAATTATCTATGTTCCATCCCATCTCCAGATCTCTCCGCCAGACATTCAATGATCTATGTTCCATCCCATCTCTAGATCTCACCACTAGACCTTCAATGATCTATGTTCCATCCCATCTCCAGATCTCACCACTAGACCTTCAATGATCTATGTTCCATCCCATCTCTAGATCTCACCACTAGACCTTCAATGATCTATGTTCCATCCCATCTCCAGATCTCTCCGCCAGATATCGAGTTCGCCGTTGTGGAGACCAGCTACGTGCTCAACGAGTTACGTCAGCGCTACATCATGGTGGCCACCTACACGTGCATGGGAGGCTACAAGCTGAGGAACGCCACCAGCAAACAGCTGTTCTGCAAGAACCTCGTCTGGACGGCCCAGACCCTGCCCGAGTGCATCGCAGGTAAACAGAGTCATGTCCGCGGGTACCTGTCGATCTGATACAGATCTGATACCGATCAAATTTTTATGGCAGGTTGGAATCACGTTTAGGGGAAGTAACCTCCTGGCTACCTTGTGCTTAAAGAAGAATATAAACATCTTTTTTAGAATCCCTAAAACCTCAAGTTCAAGCTTCAATGAGCATTTTCAAAATTATTATAGGGCCTGCCCTAGTGCTAAAAGTACATAAGTCAAATTGTTGTCAAATTCAACCTAAATAGTGAACTTTAACATCTGTTTTAGACAAATTTAATGTATAAATTTGAAGACAATCCAGTGTTTAACAGACTACAAATTTAAATTGCTATCAACAAAGAGAAAAATATATAAAAACTTGTTTATCTCAAAATTCATACTTTGTGTCTTCAGTACTCTTGACACTAAGCTCTTCAAATGTTTTAAAGATTATTTGCAAGCCAATCAGTTTACAGCCTTTACGATTTTGAAATGTGATTACGTCATTGTGTATGTGCGAGGTACAAGAAAAAGAATCCCCATTTCTATTAGTTCCAGTAACACATATCTACGCCCTCTCATGCACCTGTTGTTTGGTTCTCTCCAGATGACGATCCGTGTGAGGTAGACAACGGTGGTTGCCATCACTACTGCACGCCCCACGGGGGGCACAAACATTCCTGCTCCTGCTACGGGGGTTACACCCTGGAGAAAGATGCCAAAACTTGCCTGGGTAGGAAAACATTCATTTAAGACATTTAAAAAAAAATTTGAACCGCAATATCGAGAAATTAGGCTTTTCAATTTAATTTAGAGTGTTGTCAAACATTGCTGAAATAGTTAATGTAAATTTATTTGATAAATAACGTTTCCACACATACGCTTTTATCTACGAGAGATGACATAATAATTGTTTCTTTCGTCCTGTTGCCTCAAGGATAAAATGGCGCTTAAATTGCAGTGTATATTTTTTTAAAAATTTTGATTTATTAATAAATAATTAGTTATAAATAATTATTGTTTGTATTGTTTACGTGCAAACTTCTCCATTAAAAAATGTAAATAGTAAGCTTTAAAATTATTAGTTTTTATAAGGAAATTGATATTTGAAAATGAACGTTGTTTTTATTTAATAAACTTAATTAAGAATAACAAAATTGAAGTTGTCATGAACAGCCCAATATCTTAAATATAACTTCTAAAAATATTATATTTTTCTTATTAAATACTAAAGTTATGGGCATTTCATGAAATTTTCAGTTTAATGACGGCATACATTTTATTTTTAGCTGCCATAAAAATTATCGATTAATTATTCGGTAATTTTTCAAAAGTTAACGATTAAATTCAAATTAATCGATAACAGCCCTAATATATATATTATTAATTATCAACTGTGAATGAATAAATATAAATCCCTTAGATTACTTCCCTTAGAAATGCTTATTAAGAGAAAAAATCGGTTATCTCTCTTAGATCCAAAAAGAAGTTTTATTAAAAATTTTAAGTCCATCTTATAGAATCTAACGAGCATTAAACTATTCTTTTCAATTTAAAAAAAATGACACAAATTATTTTTAATAGTTTCAAAGTAATGTGCTTCTGTTTAAAACATTGAATACCTTTACCAGAGGCAGTATTTCTAAACTCCGCCTGTTGAACGCCCTATTTCTATACTCCGCCTGTCAAACGCTGTATTTCTAAACTGCGCCTGTCTAAAGCAATATTTCTATACTCCGCCTGTCAAAAGCTCTATTTCTATACTCCGCCTGTCGAACGCTCTATTTCTCTACTCCACAGATACTGATGAGTGTTCAATAGACAATGGTGGATGTGAACACGAGTGTTTAAACACCGAGGGAAGTTTCTTCTGTACCTGCGCTGCTGGCTTTGTGCCCAAGGGACCTAACTGTGTCGGTGAGTGATCTTTATCTCATCTAAAAAAATTTGCACGCTCTCTGGAATGGCGATGGTCCCACTGCGAAAGTAATAAGGTTTTAAAATAAACATTATGTAAAAAAAGGAATATTTAATTCAATTTGTGTTGATGATAATTGACGCTGTGTTTAGTTATTGTCATATAAAACTTATTTCTGTTACTCTCAATTAGAAAGACAAGAATCAATCTGTAATAATGTAAAATGCTACTTCGTCGCAAAACTACATGATGAGAATTAGAACAATGCTTTAAAATGTTCTTACATTTTTATAGTCCATACAGTAAATGTTTGAGTGTCACAAGGAGCGTAACTGGGTTTTTGGCACCCTTAAGGAAAATAAGGAAAATACTCAATTATATAGAACTAGATTGTGCCGGGGCGCCTGCGGCGCCCCCTTTTTTTGGGCGCCTACGGCGCCAACCTTTTTTAAAAGCCCAACTAACTTGTCCTTTTTTGATAAATACGAAATATTAAACTTTCTGAAATGTACGCAAAGTATTTAATAATAGGGGTTGTATTTTGCGCACCGATGCACACCAAACAATGACGTCATCATATTAAATATTTTTACAGCGCTAATCACCACACGATTTTTCAACTAACTGCTGTAGACTGTCGTACATCGNTCCTCAGCGTTCCAGATCCAGTGACTTGGACTATTATATTATTTATAAATTGATTATTGAAGGATTAGCCCTCGGCGTCCTTGACAACTGACCCGATGTCAAGTCGTTGTTCGCCGCTGGTGACACTTCTTCAAATCCCAACAAAATTATATATTTAATTTAAAAATTTAAAAATAAATTAATAACTTATTTAAATCTTATAATTAAAATTGAACTGTGATTAGTAGCATTCGCCTTAAAGTATGCAAATCAGAGAAACATTTACAGATAAGCTATTCTGTTAAACTTAAAAATTTCCTTATTCGCTATTCCTTCGCATTGCATATAATATATGCAGTGACAAGAAAAACAATTGGCATACAATATAATCATTCACCCTTCCCCCATACAAATTCGGATCTATGTTCTCTTTTTTTTTTCATTGGTCCAATTGCCAAAAAACATACACAGCATCCATGTATTTGTGCGAAATCTTACACCCATCAACACAGATAGGGAACAATGAGCATACTTATGACCAATCAAAATAAAACAAAAGTTGCACACTTAAATCAAGCATGCCGCTGTAAGCTGAACATTTAGATTTATAACGGAGATGACTCCTGGTAGTACAAGTATATTCATCTCGAGTAGACTTTATAGAGGACTCAAGCTACCAGACGGTGATAGCTCTGTTACTTATCTCTATCGTCTCAAACAGAGATTGCTCCATGTGTAATATAATTTCAGTTACTAGTATCCCAATCTCAGAGTATATATAGATGGCTCCAGATGTAATATAATTTCAGTTACTAGTATCCCAATCTCATAGTATATATAGATTGCTCCAGATGTAATATAATTTCAGTTACTAGTATCCCAATCTCATAGTGTATATATATTGCTCCAGATGTAATATAATTTCAGTTACTAGTATCCCAATCTCATAGTATATATAGATTGCTCCAGATGTGATGTAATATAATTTCAGTTACTAGTATCCCAATCTCATAGTATATATAGATTGCTCCAGATGTAATATAATTTCAGTTACTAGTATTCCGATCTCAGAATGTATATCGATGGCTTCAGATGTAATTGTTCACTTATACTAATATCTCCATTATTCCTTGTGTTTATCTCGAGGCGATTCCAATTGTGCTTCTGATTCTCATCATGTTTTACAGCCTACCCCAAATCTGACTGGGACCAAGTCTACGCCTCTGGGATCTTACCATGACATTTGCAGTTTCCCCCTTAAGAAAATCAAAAATAAAAAAAAACGTGATGTCAAGCCCACAATTCCTTTAACAGTGATCTTTTCCCACGAAATTCCCCGACAGTATTAAACATCCTTACACGAAATATTCACCAAGGCCAATCCATGAAATAGATTCTGATAGGTTTTAACAAGTCTCCATATTTCCTAATGTCAGAGGCGTCACTGGGTGCAGCACCGGGTGACACCATCATAAATGGGTGACACCAAAGTTTAAAATGGTGTATATTCCTCCTACTGTGTAGGTGAAGACTCTAGAGAGGTATATGTGGTAAGTTATGAGGGGAAAGGCCGGCTTTAAGCATAGGCAAACTAGGCAGCTGCCTAGGGCCTCAGATTAGTCTCATCATTAGTGGGGGCCTATCAAAAGAATCTTTGCATTTTTATTTTTTTTATTTTCTATTACATTTAGGGCCACCTAATTCACTTCGCCCGGGACCTCCAATTCCCTAAGGCCGGACCTGTGTAGGGGTAACACCGTGAGCTACCACACGGGGCGACACCAACCCTAGTGATGCCCGTGCTTAACGTTACCACGACCCAGTCATCCATCTGAGTTGTATTACTAGCTCCCGTCCCATTAGTCAGTGTTTTAGTTTACAGACTACTGTTTTTAAAAAAAACTACATTTGTTTGCGCCCATACCTGTCTTAATGTGTGTTTGTGTGCTTATTATTCTTTTTTTTTTTTTAATACTATCTGGGTCGGATGTTTCGTCAACAAATATTTTAGGAAAACCCGAGAGAAATTATCCTGTTTGCGTGTAACCTTATTTTACGGACCTTGTCAGCCAAAACAATTAGAATGAAACTCGTTGCACTGGAGGCCAAAATGTAAGACAGCTTCAGTGGCTATCGCGCGTCAGATTCAGAATTTTTGATAAGATTTTTGCATTCATACTAATCATACTTCAACTTTGATGTAGACTTATTTTGATAGCTTCCTTCTCATTGCATCTTTTGTATGTCCAGCCAAAAATTTTAGGTTACCTCACGGGTAAGAAATTAGTGCGGGAAGTTTAGAATAATTTCCGAATAGGTAACGTATACTTGCAATGACTCAGAAACTTCTTATCTTTTTTTTTTTTTTAAAATAAGGCATTGTTTTGATGTAGTCCGTTTTTCTTTAAATCACAGAAGGAAAAATATATAATTTATAATTTTTTAAAGGTTTTAGTACAATGGTTTTTCTTTTGATTGTAGACTTCTTGGGGTTCATTAGGTTGAACTAGGGCAGCTTGAGTGGTACGATGCTAGAGAAGACTATTTCTTATATAATACATCAGTTTTTTTCTTATCTTGAACATTACTCGAGCCATGCTATGCTTGCGCAAGTCAACTGGGAATTTAACAAACCATGTGGAGCACTTAGCTCAACACCAGTTCAGCTAATAACCATTAACCAGATTATAGACATTAACTCCATAATATGACCAAAAACCCCAACAAATGAACTTAAACCCAAAAAATGATCTTAAACCAAACACCCGACGTTATACCCAACATCCGACCTTAAACCCAACAACTGACCTTAAAGGCAACACCCGACATTAAATCCAACACCCGACCTTAAACCCAACTTGTTTTGCAACTGGAGTGTCCCGGCCATTTTCTGAGTCATTGTCATTTCGCCACCAGATTTTTTTACTCAGGATTTTCCCCAATAGCTTTCAACACGAGTCTGTTGTTTCAAGACTCCCTTGCCTTGGAAGAGTTGCCTTCAACTAGATGAGCTATACTCGTATAGCAACAGCTCCTTGAGTCTTGATTGCTGTCAGGGTTTGGACGGGGGTTGTACCCCCGCTTTAGAGATGAAGCTAGAGATCTTCCAGATGAACACTTTATATAATATAGATTTAATCTATTGAATTTGATGACTTAGAAAAGTGGATCATCCCCCGCCAATTGTATCGTGTTTTCTTATCTTGGACGTCACAAACCCGATCTATTTTATCTATCAAGATGATGACAAGAAGGTCCTCGAAAATAAGTGGTACGTTCTAGTTTCAAAACGAGTATTTCCTAAGAGAGGCTCAGAGGCTAACTGAAGCAATTTTGTCATAGAACCGTAAGAAAAGGTTAGTTGAAAAAAAAAAGATTAAAAAATAATTTAACTCTAATAATATGACGGAAATCTATTAACAGAAATATTGGGGCTATATATTTCTTTTTTAAGGACAAATTTCATTTTAAAAAAATAATAAAAGATACGAGTCAATATATAAATGTAGGTGTTTTGAGAAGGATGTAACTTATCAGCTATTTGTTAATTCTTCATTAATTTCAGACAGCTTACTGGACGTGAAAAGGGAAAAACAGTCTCGTAATTTTACTATGCTAACAATTTTGAGAACATAGTAATTCAACTGTATTTATGCTTCAAAACATTGTTCCACTTAAAAGTAATCCAAAAATAGATCATTACTCATTGAGCTGTGATGTTTTCCGGTTTTAGAATTGAAAAGGCCTATACGCTTAACCTCGATGTCTGTAATATGACCAAGAAATGATATTGCTGAGTGATCTAACTGGATTATTAATTTTTTGCGCTCTAATGTGATATTCTTTTAACAGCCCCACACGTCTCATTTAGCTCAGGTGCAAACGAAATAATTTATTTCATCTGGGCAGAATCAATACAACGATAATCACAGCTCTCCGATCAAGTAATATTATTATTTTTTTTAATTCTTTGATTTCAGTTGAAAGAATTGTTTTTTGAATGGTGCAGAGATTAAGTTGGTAAACACGGTGTGAACTGGCAACAATTCATTTATTTGCCGTCTGAATTAATACACTGTTGCGACGTTAAACGGGACTAGAATATTAGCTTGTGTATATAATAATGTATGTTCAAAAAGTCCCGCTATAACTTGTTTGGCAGTATATCATTCGGGATTTGTATAATTTTCTTTGCCTTTGTTCATGCACACCTGAGGCAATGTCATGCTATAATACTATTGTAAGTCTCATTTTACATATACTCTTCAAATAAGACTTAGGTCTCTTTTGGTGATGAATACTTCCAATTGTATCCACCAGTCGATGGCCTTCATAAGCACGTGTGATTATAGTTTGAGATCCGTTAAAAAGAGATTAAGTCACTCATAATGTGTCAAAAGAGCTATCATTTGATGGTGTTCTTTAAAGAACACTGATATATAATGCATTGCGATCATTACCGTATTTACTCTCATCATATAAGCCAAGTTTAGAACAATAAAATACAATACTCAAATCAGAAGGTCGGCTTAAATGCGCATAAAACAAAATGGACAAAAGGACACACATAAAAATGTATAAAAAAATTTCTCAATGTATACTTCGTTAATCATCAGTTGTGAACAACTCTAATGAGCGGAGGTTCAGATATTATTATAGCAAATAATGTCAAAATGTAAAAATCTGGTATGTTACAGATATATAGGCTACATATTATATATATATATATAAAGTGGTACCTCTGGATAGGAATGCTTCAAGATACGAAGTGTCCAAGATCAAGATACGAAAGTTCCCTAGAAGACACTTTTATTCCAAGATACGATAGAAATTAAAGATAAGAAAGGCCACAGGACATTTTTTTTTGTTCCAAGATATGAAAAAGAATCTCCGACTCCATTCCAGGTCAGCGGATGACTTTCTTAGCGTTAGTCCTTCAACATTATTATGGGGCTTTGCGTGGGCTCGATTCCATGCCCCTCAGCTTGTGAGACAAGCCCACTGTTGACAATTCGCTACCCAGCCACCAAATGCGCGAATTCTTTCGTGAAATCCTTAGATTATTAAATGTAGCCGAGTGGTGGCTAAGCTGATCTTTAATTTCTCACAATTAACACAGACAGGTAAAAGAAATGCAGTTCATGAGAACTATAGTTTCTATAAATGTTGATTTATTGGTATATCTTCTAATGTTGACACAGTAACTGATGCATAAGTAATTGAACTTTAAGCTAGCAGGATATACAATATACAGTTCTACTACTGCCTATGCCCTATTCTACCTAGGTGCCCGGTGCCTCTCTGGGTGATTCCCTCGGTGATTCTTTCGGTAATCTCTGGGTGATTCTTTCCAACCTAGCTTTCTCTTCCCTTATATAGTCCGGCCTAGTAGTATTGTCAAATCATCTAGCCGGAAACGTACATTTCAGGTCATTGTTTAAGAGGACCGATAATTGTTTCCGGCACCCAACTACATTGTCCTTGTCTGATGCGATTAGGGGGGGGTATTGTTCGAGGACTGATAATTGTCACCTCCGCCGGAAGCGAGGCGCCAAGGGATGCGTTTCCGTCACCCAAATACAACATTGTGCCGGGCTGATGAGATATACAGGGAGGCATTGTTCGAGGACTGATAATTGTCACCTCCGCTGGAAGCTTCTGGAACCAAAAATAAACAACATTGTGCTGGCGACGGAAACTATTTCCGGTCATTGTTTAGAGGACCGATAATTTTCACCTACCCCAGAAGCGAGGCGCTATATACACAACATTGTGCTGGCGACGAGCACTGTCGTTTCCAAGTCCCATAAATCCTGGAACCGGAGGCCACCACCCAGGTCCCACCACTCTGACGAATTGAACAGAGGGCCCTTTATGGGTGCGTGGTGAGGAAGGGGGGAGCAGTTGGGGCGCGGGCACACGGCCACATATATTTTATGACCATGGCTTCAAATAAATTAATAATTAAACTCCTCATTGGTGAGGTAAAGAGTCACACTTCTATACACACAAATTTTCATTTATTCATTCTCGTTTCATTATTTAATCATTATTATTCATTTGTTTTTTAACGCTACTTTGTTTTTCTATAGTTTACAAGAATATTTTCCAATTTTAGTGCTGTTTCTTGTGTGGCTTGGAACAGATTAAGTATTTTACGTGTAAATCTTTGTTCGAGATACGAGTGTTCCAAGATACTAACGCCACCCCGGAACGTATTTATTTCGTTTCTCGAGGTACCACTATATATATATATATGTAATAGGGCTGCGGAAATTAACGATTAATTTCTCGATTAATCGTTTAAATTTTTGTATCGATAATTTTTTTTAACGATTAATCGACCTACCACTTACAAATATGCTGGAAGTCAAAAAGTAAAATATTTCCCTCAATAAATATAAATTAATTTACTGACAATTACACAAACATTTTGGGTTTCAAATTATTGTCTTAAGTGACTGTTCAGAATTGGGATTAAAAGTTGATGAGTGAAAGTGAGAGAAACCGTTTGCCTTCATACAATATTCCCTCTAAGTCTAAGCTTCGTTGGTCCGTGTGCAAAGTAAATAAAAATAGTATGCAAAGTTGAGCAACGTCCATTTTTGTGCAACATTTTATAATATTTACTGCGTTATGATTCTAAATACATGCTTGTCGTCGATAAAATATCTGCGCAGCCGCGCAGCTTAAAGGAAGCATTGCTACCTTTGTTCTAACACTTCGCTTACATATCACCTGCAAACCAAACATCCACTACAGTATCAGAATTTTAAAGTGAAACAATCTAAGTCTATGTGAACGATTATTCAGCTCGGCTGGTTATATTGTCAATAAGACCCGCACATCACTTAAACCAAATAATGTCAATACACATATCTGTTTGCGTTGCTGGTATATGCCATATACAGAAGACATCCCAGTGTTATTTCGATTTTGGACGAGTACGTTTAATAAATTATAAAATAATTTTCAAAGGTAAAGTATTAAATTTCAATTAAATATTAACATCCCTATTATAAATATCTACACACGCACACGCACACGCACACACACACACATGTCAGGGGTATGAGAACCACTGCGGTTGTCATTTGGAATATTGCCTGGTCACGGGCTCGTGTTTTGAACTCTGAACGAGTTCACTCGAGTTCATGTCACGAGGGGAGCGTTTGCTCAGGCCACGCAAGGTATGTCCAGAGACCCCGGGTATATAACTCGTGGGTCTCGCTGTGTAAGACAGAGACGGACATGATGTTATGTTGTAGAGAGCGGTGAGGTGTAGACAAGTCACCGGTGTCAGAACACGAGATTACCGGAACTGTTAGAGCTGCCGTGTTAGTCTGTAGGACTGGACAGCGGGGCTAGATGGTAACTGAGAGACTCGGAGATAGGTGTTCGTGAGACGACCAGAAGTGTACATAGTTGACAAGCGTCTTGGAATGTAAATAAAGAAGATTGCTGTTAAAAGGACTTGTGTTACATTGATTGTACAACAGTGTTGGTGTGAACTCCGGGAACCATAAACCCTAGA
>MUZC01004700.1:44324-69475 GCA_002072015.1 Radix auricularia | reverse complement strand
AGACACACACACACACACACACACACACACACAATCTCTCTCTCTCTCTCTCTGAAAATCCTACATGTGGAAGAAAATCAGCAGTCCCGAGCCTGCGCTCTTCATGGGGCTTCCCGGAAAAACCCCTCAGACCTCTGGCCCCCTAAGGGACGTAAAGACTGAGAAGCCCCCCCACCCCCGGAGTGGTTGCTGCTACAAGCGGCCGCCTGGGTGTCCAGAACACTAGGTCGAAAACGCCTCCCACTAAAGTGTGGAATTTCCTACTGTGACTCGCTATCAACATAGTATCACTTTGGCGCCACCACGGCAAAGCTTACGAGTCTCTATGGTTTAGATCGCCGCAAAGCGTGGGATCATCACTGACCTGCCTAGGGTTTAACCCCCACCGGAAGGTTTCCTCAGAGCTGGCGACCAAAAGCGTTTCCTAGCGGTACCTTTTGCTATTCCGTGCTGGCGCTCCTGGCCCTAAACCGGCACCGCTCAACAGCGTTGCTAGTTAACTGAGGGGGACGAAACGGTCGCTTCGGAGTAACCCGACCCTCAACGGGTACTTTGGTTTTCATCATCGGCATTGCATCTAAATATTTTGCCTAAGATCCGTACAGTGACTGTAATCATATTTATGACTAGCACCTAACACCTAACAACGGCCTTCGGCTGTCCAAGCAAGGGGTTTGTCGCTTTCAGGTCGTGTTGTACTCCACGACCCTACTCGTCTGTCGAACCACGTAGAGGTCACCCCATCTCGACATCTCTCTCTCTAAAAGCCTCGATTATAACAAACAGCTAAACAGTAATCAGTGACTGCAATTCTACCAGCATTTATAATGACTATAACATTTTTATCAGAAAAACCCTAACACAGAGACAGGACGAAAAAGGGCGTGAAAGCGACAATAAAATCATTAGATTTATGTTGTTCCTGACGGGCGTGGTCAACTCTTTCCTAACTAGGATGTTATTGTTTGTTGTTAATGTCATACACAGCATGACGTCAAAATAAATTCTTTACTGGTTTTCCCCTCGTACACAATAGAAAGGGGAAATAAATTGATAACAAAAATACGGGATTTGACCCCACCTTCCAATCCTTTACCTGAGCGATAGTAAAGTCATCATCAGAAAAAGTCAACGGGGGAACAATGCCCTCTAGACAAGTGACTAGTAGTCTTGGAAACGCCAATTTCTTTTTGTTTAAATTTTTTTCTAAATTTGTATATTATTATAACTATCATTATTATTATTATTATTATTATTATTATTATTATTATTATTATTATTATTTTTATTATTATTATTATTATTTAATAAACACCCTATCCCAAGGAAATAGAAGCGTCGTTGACACCCTGTAGCAGTGAGTGGCTAACCTATGACACGCGTGCCACATTCGGCACACAGAACCTCATCAGCTGGCACGCGATTAAAATAGTACTTTCTTAGTAAAGCCAGCTACACCAACCCCTACATTCCCATCTATTTAACGGGTTTATTTTAGTGTTGGCACTTTGTTAAAAAAAATAAGTGGGCTTTTGTTCATTATTGGGCATGCGGCCCCAAAAAGTTTCGCCGCCACTGCCCTTTAGTTTCTCCTCTGCCATTGCCACACAATGCCCTGCGTAGGTATCCAGAAATAGAAGTTTTTATATTTGGATCTTCGAGTCACGCGAAGCTGAAGAAATGTCTGTGACGTCATCGCCGTACATTATTATACTCTAAGAAAAACCCTATTCGGCTCGGCGGTTGTTTTGTTCACAATGATGTCATCTTCCCAATTTAACAGCCGCTCCAGTCTATCACATGATATAAAGAAACATAAACCATAGAAACATCCAGTGGCGTAGAGACAGAGGGGAGCTGTAAGCGCACGCCGCTGAGCTGTAATATATTTTGAAAAAAAAATATTAAGGGGTACAGCTGTCGGGACGGCAATAATATTATTTCAATAGATCACCACATTACACGAAGCAACAAAATATGTATATCATTATCAAATAGTGTTGCAGCTCTGCATCGAATTTACAGTTGTGCTCATAATTTTCCGTAACAAAACCTCGTGGAGACAGGGAAAATTTTAAATGTAAAATAATGTTCATGATTAGAAAAAAATCTATATATTTTTTTTAAAAATATTGGTGTTTAAAATTTGAAGAATTTGTGTATTTTTGGGTAGGACTTATTATTTCTTATGTCTTCATTTGTCAACTTGTCAAGAATATTCTAAGTGTATTGCTGAATGGTTCGCTTGTTCTTATTTTTTTAGTTTCCATACTGCCCTAAATATTTTATGTATTTTACTGAATGGTTTGTTGGCCATGCTAAATTCACATTTATTTTTTTTTAAATATTATTATTATTATTATTATTATTATTATTTTGGTTTCAGTGTTTTCGATGTTCAACAATATTCTGGTAGTAGGGGCCAGGAGGGGCGCGTGGTCTTGTTTGTGGTGCCCTCTTTTGTCAAACATTCGGGCTCTTCTATTTCGAAGCTGTTCTGTCCATTTAAGACCCTCTTTTTTTACATCTGAAATTGTTAAGACACTTTCGGATTATACATTTCAATTTCAAGGACTGGTTGCTCCCATCCATCCATTCTATACTTTCTATCGCCATATTGTGAAGTTTGGCCCCTTTTAATTTAAACCCCCTGATTTCTTATTAGTAAATGCGAATAAGAGACTAACATTTTCAAAAATAGATTAAAAAAATTGTCACGAAAACATGCTTCATTTTAACTATGGCGTCTTAACGCACCGTTTGAGTTAAGAAATTTGCACACCATCTATTATAATCGCAGTTCGTTCAAACGTGTAAACACAATCCTTTATGGCTGTTTACTAACACTCGGTTTACTTCCTCTGTGGGTATGATTCTAAAACCCACACGATCTCAATGTAAGGAGAGGGCTAGATGACAATGTATGTCGAGTGCTAGATGACAATGTATGTCGAGGGCTAGATGACAATGTATGTCGAGGGCTAAATGACAATGTATTTCGAGGGCATCATACATATTTTTGGGTGTCTTATTTCCGAGGCCCACTTTTTTTTTAACCAAACAAACTTTGAGCAGAAACAAGGGGGGGGCAGTGGCGTCCACAAAAACCGCCATGAAGACGTCCACGAAGACGTTCACGAAGACGTAAGTTCGTCCGATTACACTCAATACCCAATTTGTAATTCTCAGTGCTGTAGTATACTTCTTGTGTGACAACCAGTTATTAACACACAATTTGTAAATATACTCTTAAATAAAAATTTAAAAAACCCGTTAAAACTGAGGTGGGGTTTTTTGCTATAAATCCTTTATATACGAGACATAATTAAAAGTATGTTCATTAAAACACGCAGCGCAAGATAATCTAAAAATACACAATTTTTATGTCTTGTAAAAAATGTTTAATATAATGCGCACCGATTGGGAATATATTTTTTTAAAGTATCATCAATATAATCGCACCTCATTGCGCGACAGAAAAGGTTGTTCAATATAATACGCACCGCGACACTCAGGCACACAAATTGAAACGTTACATAGAGATAAATAAAGATAAACTAATAATTCATTCATTTTATTACAGTAAATTTGATCTGAAATATTCATACATCACTTTTATCATCGTCACGAGTCTGCCTGCAAAATTTTAGCTTATCAGCATACGGGAAAGGGGGTTAAAAATCGATCCAATTTTTTTTTTCGGTTTTCAAGCATTCACCACAAGTTAAAATAGAAGATTTAAAAAATAGAGAGGATATTTTTTAACATCTTAATATTCTTATTTATTAATAAATATTTACTGTCTCGATTCTTTGTTAAAACTGGTCCGACATTTTAATCCGGGTTTACGCATCCGGATCTTTCAAGATCACGCGAGGGTGTTTTTCCGTGATGGATTAAAGACAGATAAATATGATGGCTATCCGAAAGGCAAATATGTCCCAAAACATCCAGGATGTAGGTTGGACTCTGATATCCGGACGCGGGGTCAGTCAATCGGAAAGATATCGGTAAAAGTATAACGCAGTTTGTTTCAATAAGATCAAGAGGTTCAAGGCGGAATGAATGTTTCATAACAGGAAGATGGTAATAGTACGACGAGCAGATAGCGAGGCTGTATTATATGTTATATGAGGGGAATGAGTGGGGGATGAGGACAGAGGGAGTTTGTATCATATGTTATATGAGTGGAATGAGTGGGGGATGAGAACAGAGGGAGTTTGTATCATATGTTATATGAGGGTAATGAGTGGGAGATGAGGACAGAGGGAGTTTGTATCATATGTTATATGAGGGGAATGAGTGGGGGATGAGGACAGAGAGAGTTTGTATCATATGTTATATGAGGGGAATGAGTGGGGGATGAGAACAGAGGGAGTTTGTATCATATGTTCTATGAGGGGAATGAGTGGGGGATGAGAACAGAGGGAGTTTGTATCATATGTTATATAACGAGGGTCGAGAGAGCGATAAGTAAAGAGTGTGTACAGATTTGTATATGAATGAAAGTGCTAATAGTGAAGTTATCTAATTTCCGATCGTGGCACAAGTGTTTTGATTTACACTTGCCAGTGAAAACACATAAAGCATTTGACCCTTTAAAAAATTGACATTTCTGTCTACAAAACGTATATCACCTCTGACTATTGCATAGCCACTGCAAACACACTGCTTTGCTTGAGACAAATGGCGGATTGATAGCTGTCGAGATGTGTAAGAAACACCCTATGGCTGGGCTGCCTTATTAAATTCACAGGAAAGGTATCTAAAGTTAGTTATGCGAGGAGCGAGTTGTTTCCGTTACCTCGAATAATCCTTTGTTACCAAGAAACATAAAAATGTTCTTATCTTTAAAATAAGCAACTTATATTGTTGTTGTTTGTTTGTTAGTTTGTTTTATTTGTTTCTTTGTTTGTTTGTTGCTTTTAATTTTCAACACTATTGCTGGGTAAATAGAAATTACTTTTGCAATCCGACATAGATTACCCATAATTAATGTGTTTGGTTTTTTGTTGTTAGCTTCTATGCTCAAATTTGAATGTTTCACCAAACGCAGCAATGCGATTTACAGATCAACATAACAATTATTCTTCCCTTTCTCTAAAACACCCACATGCATCCTTGTACTGCGGAGTTAGGGTCTTCTACGTTACGAGAATCAGTGGTGTAGCAAAGGGACGCATTGGTAGCATTTTTGTTTTCTTTAGAAATGTGTACACCCTTTTTGGAAATCGTAGACCGGGGGGGGGGCTGGAGGGGGCTAAAATTCTTTAAATGACAATGGATAAAATAACCACGCTACGCCCCATCGTCAAGTGATAGATAAATCTGTGTTACTCTTTGATGCTATAATATCTGTTTTACTCTTTGATGATATAATATCTGTATTACTCTTTGATGCTATAATATCTGTATTACTCTTTGATGATATAATATCTGTATTACTCTTTGAGGATATAATATCTGTATAACTCTTTGAAGATATAATATCTGTATTACTCTTTGAAGATATAATATCTGTATTACTCTTTGATGATATAATATCTGTATTACTCTTTGATGCTATAATATCTGTATTACTCTTTGATGATATAATATCTGTATTACTCTTTGAAGATATAATATCTGTATTACTCTTTGAATATATAATATCTGTATTACTCTTTGATGCTATAATATCTGTATTACTCTTTGAAGATATAATATATGTATTACTCTTTGATGCTATAATATCTGTATTACTCTTTGATGCTATAATATCTGTATTACTCTTTGATGCCATAATATCTGTATTACTCTTTGATGCTATAATATCTGTATTACTCTTTGAAGATATAATATCTGTATAACTCTTTGATGCTATAATATCTGTATTACTCTTTGATGCTATAATATCTGTATTACTCTTTGATGATATAATATCTGTATTACTCTTTGAAGATATAATATCTGTATTACTCTTTGATGCTATAATATCTGTATTACTCTTTGATGCTATAATATCTGTATTACTCTTTGAAGATATAATATCTGTATTACTCTTTGAAGATATAATATCTGTATTACTCTTTGATGCTAAAATATCTGTATTACTCTTTGATGCTATAATATCTGTAATACTCTTTGATGCTATAATATATGTATTACTGTTTGAAGATATAATATCTGTATTACTCTTTGAAGATATACTATCTGTATTACTCTTTGATGCTATAATATCTGTAATACTCTTTGATGCTATAATATATGTATTACTGTTTGAAGATATAATATCTGTATTACTCTTTGAAGATATACTATCTGTATTACTCTTTGAAGATAATATCTGTGTTACTATTTGAAGATATACTATCTGTGTTACTATTTGAAGATACAATATCTGTGTTACTATTTGAAGATATACTATCTGTAATACTATTTGAAGATATAATATCTGTGTTAATCTGTGGAGACACAACTGTATTACTATTTGAAGATATACTATCTGTATTACTATTTGAAGATATACTATCTGTATTACTATTTGAAGATATACTATCTGTATTACTATTTGAAGATAAACTATCTGTGTTAATCTGTGGAGACACAACTGTATTACTATTTGAAGATATACTATCTGTATTACTATTTGAAGATATACTGTCTGTATTACTATTTGAAGATATACTATCTGTATTACTATTTGAAGATATACTATCTGTATTACTATTTGAAGATATTCTATCTGTATTACTATTTGAAGATATACTATCTGTATTACTTTTGAAGATATACTATCTGTATTACAATTTGAAGATATAATATCTGTGTTAATATGTGGAGACACAACTGTATTACTATTTGAAGATATACTATCTGTATTACTATTTGAAGATATACTATCTGTATTACTATTTGAAGATATATTATCTGTATTACTACTTGAAGATATACTATCTGTATTACTATTTGAAGATATAATATCTGTGTTAATATGTGGAGAAAAAACTGTATTACTATTTGAAGATATACTATCTGTATTACTATTTGAAGATATAATATCTGTGTTATTATGTGGAGACACAACTGTATTACTATTTGAAGATATACTATATGTATTACTATTTGAAGATATAATATCTATGTTACTATGTGGAGACACAACTGTATTACTATTTGAAGATATACTATCTGTGTTACTATTTGAAGATATAATATCTGTCTTACTATTTGAAGATATATTATATCTGTGTTACAATTTGATGCTATAATATCTGTGTTACTATTTGAAGATATAATATCTGTGTTACTATTTGAAGATATAATATCTGTGTTACTATTTGAAGATATAATATCTGTGTTACTATTTGATGCTATAATATCTGTGTTACTATTTGATGATATAATATCTGTGTTATTATTTGAAGATATAATATCTGTGTTACTATTTGATGCTATAATATATGTGTTACTATTTGATGCTATAATATCTGTGTTACTATGTGGAGATATAATATCTGTGTTACTATTTGAAGATATAATATCTTTATTACTATTTGAAGATATAATATCTGTGTTACTATGTGGAGACACAACTGTATTACTATTTGAAGATATACTATCTGTGTTAATATGTGGAGACACAACTGTATTACTATTTGAAGATATACTATCTGTGTTACTTTGTGGAGACACAACTGTATTACTATTTGAAGATATAATATATGTGTTACTATGTGGAGACACAACTGTATTACTTCAGTCCGTAATCCATGTTTCGATAGAGAAATTAATTTTTGAACCGCACCATTTGCCATTTACCTTTTTATCTTTGAACTTATCTCTTCCGTAAAATGTTTCTCGTCAGATAAGACCACCGTGCGTGCGTGTGTGTGTTTGTCTGTCTGTCTGTCAGTCGTTCTATACAAAAAGTTGAGCCTGAGGCGAGTTCGTCTTACTTTCTGGAAATGGTCTTTGGTCACGATTCGAAGTTCATCCCAAAAATATCCTTAAATCCTTATCGTTTGCGAAGGCTGTACAACGTGCAAGAGTGACGTCAGCAAGGCTGTACACGCAAACGCAGTTGACACGAAATGAGAAAACCTGTTGGCACGAGTGGAAAATCCTAGATAATGTTGCATGGAGTACTTAATGTCGCTTAACGCTTACTACGACCCGGGGTTAGAGATAAAATTGAAGCTTTAGAAAAGAAAAAAGAGACAAAAACTATATTTTTTTTTTAATGAATGTGTAAATTCCAAAACAAAAGACAACACAAAGTTGAGTGACTGGGAAAGCGTATCGGAATCGATTTTGAAATGCTGCAGATTTTCAGGAAACTTGAGCGCCACACATATAACAACAAATTAGCTACAGTTTGTAGACAGCAATAGCATGGTTATAGTAACACCTCTTCTTCCAAGCTGCACTGTTGAAGACCAGCGATCAGATTCTGGCCAGACACGAGTTCACAAAACGACCACCTTGCTGCTGTCCGTATTCGTATATATGTGACATTATGAGACACGACACATAAGGTCACATTTGATTGACAAAAAACAGACCCAATCATCTCATTATTATGAGATACGACATATAACGTCACATTTGATTGACAAAACAGACCCAATCATCTCATTAACATGAGACATGACATATGACGTCACACTTGATTGACAAGAGCAGACCCAATCATCTCATTCCAAATCTTACAAGTTTATGTTAAATACAATTATTAAGTATTATAATTGTTTTTTTTAATGACTTTTGTCTATACTAAAAGTAATAAATGTAGATTTTAATAAGTCGTATGTTTCTTTTCTTCAATCGATAACACGGCCTACACGCACTATCTGACATTGGGTGGACCAACTCTATGTTTACAAATATTGAAGATGCTAGTCAGTTAGAGATTACTACTTATATCATGTGCGCACACGTAGACAAAACCTGTCCCAGCAACCCTCGGATGACCAGAGTGGTCCTCGTTGACTCGACGGACGGACAACACTACTTATATAATCTTACGGTTGACGTGCTTTAAAATAACCAACCTAACAGCATTACTTAATGTTGCCTGCCACAAGATGACGCTGTTGACACCATTACCCCAGTTGTAAGTCGTTCTGCGAAACACGCAAGGCTCTAAGAAGCCTTCTTTGTAGCCAGGATGTTCCTCAAATTTAATGATCCACTTCAACCCCCCCCCCCACTCCTTGAAGTCAGAAGGCGTCTAACGTATTCATACAAGCGGGTTAGGGGAGCACGGGAAAAGCCGGATGGCGGGTTGTCATAATTTCTGGCAAGGGATTAAGGCACTTTTTTTTATTTCTCCGGACAACCGTCTTTGCAGAGGTCGCATTGACGTGAGACGCAGTGGTGCTAGACGGACCGCTTCTTGGAATGAGTGAACGGGAAACGGATCGTGGAGAAGTAGGATAAAAACAAAATTTGACCTAGATCACCTCTATCCGAAATTCTGGAGTCAGAGCAGGAAATGCGTTTCTATATTTATATCAAGGCTCTTTGAGTTTATAATTTTAAATACATTAGGAAAACCATGCTACAACTTCTATGAAGATAGTGATTTATTTCATTTTCCAAGGGGGAAACAAACATCGCAAGTCCTTGACTTACTTAGCTAAATATAAAATACAAGATGACCCGCAGCGTAGCATACGCCGCAGACTTGCTCATCATAGATAGTGCAAAAAACGAAGTGGTGGGTGGGGTGAGAGAACGGACACAAACAGCAGCACGAAGCAATGAAAATAAACCGAGTAAACGTGGAGACATGTGCTCAGCGGTAGTTGCTACCTCCCCCCCCCCCCCCATTTACTACCATCCCTTGCCAAACATAAACTGACTTTCCGACTCTAGGATTAGTCGTGTTCGCAAAAAAATGGTGATAAGAACAAGCAGAAATAACATTTAATTTTGTTTGAAAGTTGTTCCACCTTGGAATAGAACCCAGGACTTTCCGCGCTCAAGGCGAATTCGATAACCACTACACTAAGAATCATATGTTTTTCTGTGAAGGAAAACAACGCAAGTGAACGTAAGAAGCATTGTTGCCACAGCCCCCCTCCCACACACACACTTTTTTTCCTTTTCATTCCACTCCTTCTTGTCCAGTGTGATCTTTCTCTTATCTTATCAAATAAACGCGCCTTCTATGCAGAATATAATTGCGTCCACAGACCAGGTCGGATGATCTGTTGGCAAGTGATGCAGCGGTCACAGGCCACGGCTATGAAGGTTCCACGTATTACCCAGCCGCCTAAGTATTGTTAGGTATCCATTCGGAGCTGGGTGACTCAGGGATCCCCTAGGCCCCGGGAACAAATCTTTGCTTTCGCATGGATTCGAACTCTAGACCATTGGTAAGCCAGTCGAGCACACTGCCCAGTGGGGGTCATTCGTCATACTCATTTGCACATAGTCGTTTACGTGAATTAAATATAAAACTATAATATTTGTTGTAGTTTACATGAGACTTCTGTATGGAAGGAGTGTCTTAAACTGAAATGATCAGATAAGGGACTAGAAATTTTGAAATATATAAAAACGTCATTTAAATATGGAACTTATGTACTATTTTTGCATCCCTTAGGTCCTGGGTGATGAGGCACTGTTCAAAGCAAATATTCAGAAGCTCATGCAAAAGTTGTTGTTACCCACTCTTTAGATCTTCTGGTGGTATGCCATCATTCCCAGGGGCTTTTCCACAAGCTAGGTAGTCCATTGCTTTGCTAAGCTGTTCCTGTGTGGGCAAGACATCAAGTTCTTCCAAGGGCGGTATAGCGGGGATGTCATCTAGAGTGGTGCTGGAGACTGTGGTAATGTTGCATACAGTTCCAGATAATGCTCAACCCACCGTTTTAGCTGTGCTGCTTTGTCTTGGATAATTTCTCCACTCTCGGACTTTAGGTGTGTGGGGGGGACTTTGGACGTCAATGGGCTAGTTGCTTTTTTATATTTTCGTACATGTCTTCGGCATTCCCCATGTCTACAGCTGACCGTTGGCGCTGTGACAGCTGCTGGTGAGTAGGACGCTAGCCAAGTGTGCACGCCTTGTGATGATGAGGTCCAGCTGGTGCCATTAGCGCGATCGAGGGTGTCTCCGAGATTTTTGGTGCATATCCTTGCACTTAAGAGAATGTGTTGGCTACACACAAGCCTCGTGAGCAGCAGCACAGTTCCAACAGCCTCTGTCCATTCTCATTTATATTTCCCCTTCCAAAGAGACCAAGGCATGTTGGCCAGGCTTCATAGAATTAGTCCTTCTCTTCCGGGTTTAACAGGGGGTTGGGGCGTGCGCACTGAGAATGATTGCTGGGCCCGCAGCTGTTCTGGGTGTTGATGATCCTCTCCGTCCCTGATTATCGGGGTTCAATGGATGGTAGGAAGGTGTTCTTAACTGCGAAACCTACACCATGCTGTCTTGGTTCGTCTGTAGCCTATGTATGCCTTGCCAGAAGAAGGTGTAATTTGTTTCTATTAGTGAGCCGCTGTGTTTGAGTCTAGTTTCCTGAAGGCATGCGATCTCATTTTTTTCTAGTCGGTTAAGCTCTCTATCAATAATTCCTGTATTTCGCGTGTCGCTTATTATCTACAGGTCTCAGTGATGCCAGGGCACATAGTCCTCACTTTCCAGCTAGCGATTCGAAGAGCTGGAGTCTTCTTTTTTCTTTTTTGTATTTCATGGTGCAGGGCTTTTTGGCTCACTTGTTGAGTGGTACTCTAATCTCCACGCACCCAGTTGAGAAGGCAGGCGGCCGTGACGGGACAGCATCTATTTGACAAGGGGCTCCCCAGTTTGAGGCGGGCGGTAGCTGTCCAGTGAGACGTCACCCTGCACTAGCTACGTCATCGTGCAACATCTACCTCTCTCTAAACAATCCTTATTCTTAGTTATACGTTATGAGTCAAAGTTCTATACAAAGAACCCTACGCCTCCCTGCACTTGTTACGCCAGACAGATTGTATTTAAACGGCGTAGTTTAATCTTGGTATTAAAAGGAATATAAAGGAATTACACCTTAAGAAACCATGAGATATGTTAAATGTGTGTGCTTCCTACACACGATTCCTCGAGTACAAAAGCTTTCCTACAAGACGCCCACATCTATCGCCTCCGTGATGTTTAGTGAACCAGGATCTTCTTATGGCTGGAGTTCTCAATCTATTCTCAAGGGGCCTCACGATGGGGTTCGTGACTACCTTATTACATGAAAATTAACTGTTAATGTGTACTTTATGTGTGTTGGGGTGTTTCCACTGGAGTTCTCAATCTATGCTCAAGGGGCCTCACGATGGGGTTCGTGACTACCTTATTACATGAAATTTAACCGTTAATGTGTACTTTATGTGTGTTGGGGTGTCTCCATATATTCCAGTCTCTTCACAAATATCTGCTTGCAATCCTTTCAAGCCTGATGTCGCTAACCATGTTCACTTGTCCCGCAATGATCCTCCTCTCCCATAAACCACATAATAACCAATAATAACCTGTAAAAGGAATGATACATTAATTGGGTACATTTGAAACGCCTTTTAAAAGAGGAATTATTTCTCTCCGCCCATCGCTCTCTTCAAAATATGTTCACCAATTTAACCCGTTGGTCTTTAGTTCACTTCCATTAGGTTTGGTGTTATGTTGAGTTGCCTCAGACGAAATGGAGATTTTTTTTATTATGTTGATTCCCCGTTGAGATTAATTCCATGTTGAGATTGGGTCTATGTGAGTCCACTATTTTTCTTTCAACCACAATGTCTCTTTTTTTTTTATTTCTAAAGACTTTCTTTCGGATTTACAAATAAATGTTTTAAGTGAGGGACTAGAATAGAACACATTTTAAGAAACAACTTTAAAATCCTAAAAATTGAGAAACAACAATTAAAAAAAAAAAGTAAACTATTTTTAGCTAGGGATGTACCGGATTTCGGCTCCGGTTTCTTCGGTAAATCCGGAATCCGGCCTCTGCCGCAGTCTAACTTTGTCGGACTGGGGCTGGATTTGGTAATAGCACAGTAGCTTTTAAGGTTAATAATTTCTCGCTATCGTATATAAGCATTTAAAAAAAGAAAAGAAAAAAAAACACTTCACGACTTTGTTGGACTTGAATTCAGCGGTTCGTTGGCATGTGTCAGCTTTGGTATAAGTCCAAATCGGTATACCTCCAATGTCACGTGAGACATTTGCGATCAAAGGAATGCCGTGGTGTGTCAGGGTCGAATGAAGGCCAATGGACAGTCGGTATTGTGTGTTCAACGAAGGGGGACAACAATGGACTTGAGCGAGTGAGTTGAAAGGATGAAAAAGTACACGCATTTTGTAGCTGCGAGTTAGAAGTTAGAAGTTGAGAGACAGAGATGAAGCGAGTAGAAGTAAAAGGGAACATTGTCGCATATTGTAAAATAAGTGTACATATTTGTTATTGCATTATTAAAGAACATTTTTCCTGGTGTTGATTTATGAATTGAATTAGTGTGTGAAAAAGGATACTGTTAGACAAGCCCACAAAGAAACGCAAATTAGGTCAATCACGAGAAAGTGAGAAAACGGGACCTCACACCGTTACATTAAAATGGTATCAGAAGCGACGATCCTGCGACACCTGTTTGGACGCGAAACATTTTTCTTGGCATACGACCTTTGATTGGAATACGACCATGTGTGCTAGAACTTATGTGGGGTCGTTCATAAATGACGTTACGCATTTTTTGTCGATACCCCACCTCGTCACACGTCGTCACAAAAAGCAAGCCGCCCCTTCAAATATGACGTCATAAAGAAAGTTTCACCCCCCACCCCCAATTTCCTATTTGGAAATGAGCCTTTTTGAAATCACTTTGCGTCATTTCAGTATGTTTTTACTTAAATGTAAAGCTGCACTCTAATATCGTAACACGCGAGAAGCCATTTCAGTCGTAATTAAATAAATTGTTAGCAATCAAATATTTAACTTAGAACTTTTATTTCAAGTTGCGTTCTTTGATGTGACGTCACATTTGTTGAAAACATCAACATCCCATTTTTTGTCACACGTCATCACAAATGCATGACCCTAGGTGTGTGACGTCATTGATGGACGGTGCGTTGGAGTCAAGATGGCACATTATGCTGCATAATGTTCCCTTTAAACATATCTGATCGACGCCGCGCAGCAATTTATAATTTCCGCGCAGTAGATTTTGTAAAATATAGCACAAAAAATGGTCGCTCACGAGATATTTTACTTTGCAAATGGACTAGCGAGCCTCGGGGGGGGGGGGATACATTGGTCGCGCATGCGTAGCATGTATTAATGAACGCTAACCGCGCGATACTTAACTTAAGTGTGTGAGTACGGCCGTTGCTACCATTCAGTGAACAATTCGCGCAATAACTATAAACTGTCACTGTAGTCGGGAGTTGCAATTGAGCTTCAAATTACCCAACCGAAAGCAATTAGAAAACTAAAACTGACTCTGTAAATTAAAAATAAAACTTACTAAATTAACATTATTTGTTTATGTACCGTTCTGTGTTTCAGCTTGAGCTCATGGAACTTAACATTATTATTTCTAATGTAATTATTTTACATCTCAATGATTCAATATGAGTATACGTCATCGTGGTCATGTTCATAGTCATGAACTTCAGTAATGAACAGTCGAGTTACTCCTCCAAACCTAAGTCAGGTGATTTACTACGACATTTGTGTGTGTGTGTGTGTGGGGGGGGGTTATTTATAATCCGGCTCCGGCTTCGGCCTCCGGTCGGATCTAATTTTATAAATCCGGCAAGTCCAGCTCCGGCCAGATTTCTAAAAATTGAATGCGGTACACCCCTACTTTTAATGAAATACGCTCCTTATAAAATTCGTTTAATAAGTGACGAAAATGTTCAATGATCACGCGCAACTCCTCGTTACCATGAACTAGAAGTTGTGGTGCTGCGGTAGTGTGGCGGTGTGGTGTTGAGGAGAAGTGTGGTCGAGTGAGCTCCGGCGTGGAGACGTGGAGATTTACATGGGGTTCGAGGTGTATAGTTGTAGTGTGAAAGTGAAGGGTGCGAAGTTGTTTGGGTACAGAGGTGCCGTAGTGTGGAGGTTTGTGAACAATGCCAAGCTCAAATTACGTCATATTCGATGTTTCCACTGTCGCTATTTATTTTTAATTTAAAAATAATACTCCTCTGTGTTCCCTCTGAAGTTTCTGGGCTCGTAGGAGGAAAAAAACCCAGCCCGTGTGCAAAGTTGTACGGTATCAATTTTTTTTTTTTTAAATTGTTTCCCCTTACATACATACATACATACATATTTTTATAAATATATAATCCTTGCAATTATTTGTTGCGCGGTAATTCTAAACTGCTGCGCAGCGTCTGTCACATATATTTGTGGCCGCGCAGCTTAAGGGGAAAATTCCCCTAAATCTTCCAACCCCTACCCCACCATCACAAATGTTCTATTCAACCCTTTTGCCGAGAGATATCGTTTTCTATTTGTATTTGTCAGTCATCAATAAAATAAAATGTTTAGTAGAGCATAGATTAAACATCTCCCCAGAACAAGTTCCCCACCAGCTTTTAAATAACAACTAAACCCTCCCCCCCTCGCCCTTGCTCCGTCGTGCAGCTCTTTGGATGCCGAAAATCCGGGACAAGAACCCCTGAAGTAAAGTTTCGTTCAAGGGAAGAGTTAACACAAACCAGTCATGGCCCATTTTTGTCTCAGTTCTGTCTCGTTCTCTGAATCCTGTTCGAGGCCGTTTTGAGTGAAACAAATGTGTACCTTCATGTCCTGGCCGAACAATTAACCAACCCACAGATTAACACGACCTGTTGGTACAGGGTCATGGACTAATCTCAACACTAACGTCCCCCCATTGCGCCCTGACTAGCCGTAATGGTCATCACGACATTGGCCTAACGAGATTCAAACTTCCGTGGCGTACTCGGCAGTACCACAGAAAATGCCCATAATAAGTCATTGCACGGACTCGTTTAAAAATGTCATTGTTAGCTATGGGGTTTTTGATTGGCTCAAATGGGATGACTGGAGGCTAATGACCCGTCAGATATGGAATTAGGTGTTGCTCTATTGACCGACATAATTGTTGATGTTTTTATTTAGATTTTTTTTTTTTGTTGTTTTTTTACCTCATCATCGCAACCTTACAATTAACTCGAATATATTAAAATATTCCGTATCAAATCAAATTTTGTACTTTTAAAATTAATATTAATATATTTTTTTTCAACTTAACTATTGACCTTTAGCCCGTGGAAGGCGTGGGTTGTCTGTCCTTTGTTGACGTTGTTTGGCTAAATGACAATTGACGTAAGGAGAGCGTGGGTTGGCTCTCAGGGATAAACAGGAAGTAGTTAGAGAACAAAAGGACGCCATTATTCAAATCAAGCCCGTGGTGAGACATTGTGAAATCTGCGTGGTAGCCATACAAGGAGGCGGTATGTACAATTTAGCCATTGTACAAATGGTGATTATGGATGTTAGGATGTAAGCAATTTTAACCAAATACATCTGATTGAGATGTAAGCAACTTATTAGCGGATGTTTGGGGTTAAAATGTAAGCTATTTGAGCCAACTGGGTCTGGCAGAGCGAATTGTTGCCGATTGCTTGAGGTCAAGATGAACGCAATTTAAATAACTACATCTGGTAGTTAAGTAGTACCAGCGTTTTACGTCCTCTTAAGTAGTGAAATATGCAAGTTATTATCTGATACATAGGGTTAAGATCCATGTTCCCTATAAGCTGCGCGCTTGCGCAGCCGCGCAGACATCTTACTGACGCCGCACAACAGTTTCGAATTGCCGCATAGCAAATTTGTAAAATATAGCACACAAAAAATGAATGATGCACAACTTTGCACAGTATTTTTTTTCTTTCTTTGCAAACATACCAGCAAACCTTAAAAGGAACAATGGATAAGATGTAAGCAATTTTCACCAAATACGCCTATTTGACATGTACGCAAGTTATTGCCAGATAATTTGGGGTTAAGATGTAGACGGCTATACCACAAACGCGTGATTGACATTTAAACAAGTTATCCAAGAACTGTACCGACCAGGTCCTTCAGACCTCCCCCCCCACAGACGCCACACGTCACTCTTCATCCATGACGGTGCCACATCCGCGCCGTGGCAATGCTTACACGGAAAATCTACTTTTAGACAGAGGGGGATATTCCGTGAATTCAACTCGGCTACGGTTGATTAACCTACAACAAATCAGGGATCCTGCTTCAACCTTCAGCCTCTCTCCCCCTCTNCCCCCCCCCCCCCCCCCCCCCCCCATCGGACCAACCCGTCTTCACGACGCCTTTTCCGCCATTACGCCGAAACCTTAAAGAGTTTCAAGGCTCTAGGATGCGTGTGTAATAATACACTGAGATCGTAGGAGTTCTTGGAATCGTTAAAATTAGATTTAACGACGTGACATGCACACAATACAGCCACACACAAAAGAAAGGTCGAGTTTCTATCATGTCACACAAGGAAGGAAAGATCCAGCGAAATCCGCTGAATCTTTCGACACCTCAAATACAAAGATGACCATACGACCTTCCTACAGGAAACGGAAAGGCTTAATAAACTTAATTAATGTAATTTATTATTATGATTCATAGCCAAGAAAATTTCAGAAATTTGCTTTCGATTTCATTTATTCCTTCTTTGGTTTGAATGAAACTTTCTATAGCAAGTTTTTTTAAATCAAATTTTCTTTGCTTGTTTATATATTTTAATTATTTTTTTTTGTAGTAGAGTGGAAGATGTTTGGGTGGGGGTGGGTATTTCATGGTTGACTAAATTGTACATTTTTTAAAAAGAAGTTTTACAAATTAGCAGACGTTTCTGATGGAGTGAGTTACTCTCAAATTATCAAAATGACAAAGTCGTCGACCCGAAGGCTCATTTAGAACCCCNCCCCCCCCCCCCCCCCCAATGTACCGCCCTTCTCTTAGCGGACCTTATAATCCCATACACTCTACGGGCCGCGAAGCGCTACGTTGGAAACGTTTTTTTTTTCTTCTTTGGATCACCCCCATCCATGCTTCCCCTTTCGTTAGCAAGGTGAGTGAGGGATACCTAAATACACAGATCTACTAACTCATCTGACTAAACAATTAACCATATTACTTGACATATCCCATTTGTAATCTGAAAGATAACGGGGCGATCAATTGATGGCAAGTGGTTTGATTCGAACGCATCTTAAATAAGCTAAATGTTTTGTAAAATTTAATTTGTACATTGGTCAAGTAAGTTGTAATACCCCTCTCAATATAAGTTGTAATCCTCCTCTCAATATAAGTTGTAATCCTCCTCTCAATATAAGTTGTAATCCCCCTCTCAATATTAGTTGTAATCCTCCTTTCAAAATAAGTTGTAATCCCCCTCTCAATATAAGTTGTAATCCCCCTCTCAATATAAGTTGTAATCCACAACTCAGATAAGTTGTAATCCACAATTCAATATAAGTTGTAATCCCCCTCTCAATATAAGTTGTAATCCCCCTCTCAATATAAGTTGTAATCCCCCTCTCAATATAAGTTGTAATCCACAATTCAATATAAGTTGTAATCCACAATTCAATATAAGTTGTAATCCCCCTCTCAATATAAGTTGTAATCCACAACTCAGATAAGTTGTAATCCACAATTCAATATAAGTTGTAATCCCCCTCTCAATATAAGTTGTAATCCCCCTCTCAATATAAGTTGTAATCCCCCTCTCAATATAAGTTGTAATCCTCCTCTCAATATAAGTTGTAATCCCCCTCTCAATATAAGTTGTAATCCACAACTCAGATAAGTTGTAATCTACAACTCAATATAAGTTGTAATCCCCCTCTCAATATAAGTTGTAATCCACAACTCAGATAAGTTGTAATCCACAACTCAGATAAGTTGTTTTACACAGCTTTTAAGATATGTTATTGTACACAGCTTAAAGGTAAGCTGTTGTACCTAAATCCCCCAACTCCCATCCGTTTAACCTTGATATTTTCCTTAAGAAACATACTGTGTGGTCCTACTCCTAGATCAAAGCTAATTTATGTTTCTAAAATTAGAGTTGGAACAAAAATGTATTGAGCAAATGTCCTAAGTAAATTGTTAGAATTTAAGAGTGCGCCCCTCCTCTCTTCCAAACCTAACTCACTATTAAGAAATCTAAAAGCCTAAATAGTTAGATCTAGATCTATAGCTAAAGTTGAAATCGCGATCTCTTTTTTAAGTTCCGGGGCATAAGGTGGCAGATTTTTTTTTAGCTTGAGGAATGTTTAAAATTCATGAGTTCAATTATTTTAGTTAATAGATGATCATAAGAACGTTTACAAATATGCTGAAATCGAACATGAAAATGTATATAAAAATAATCACGAAAGTCTGCTGCCAATGAACGAGACAATATGCTGATAAAGAGTTTATTTTGTGTAGAGTTTCATATATTGCATTCCATAAAATGATCTTTTCATTTCGGGGACTAGAGCTCAAAATAAACCATTGCCCATCTAGACTTTGGCTCACACACAGTGGCGTAGCTAGGAATTTTTAGGGGTTTTGTGGGCCTGAGTGGCTTAAGCTCTTTGGGGGCCCCCACATACATGGCGGTGGTGTAATAGTTGATGTAAAAAGATTTCAGACACTAATTTGAGGGCCCCCCTCAAGTGGGGGCCCGGAGGGGACTTTCAAATTTCGTCCCCCCTCCCATAGCTACGCCACTGCTCATACATTTAGCAGGGAATCTAATACCGACGTGCATCGCCAAAATCTGTTTAAACTTGACCCCGCTGCTTAATGGCCCTACAAACGATCTCCGTCACGTCAGGAAGGACGGATGTCTTTTTGTTTGTTTCACTGTCAGATGAGACTGGAGATTCACCCACCGAGCCGGCATCCACGTCATTTGACCCCTGACCCGTATCACGACGTGGGAATAAAACAAAGACGTAATGGAGACGCCCAAAGTCGAGGGGGGGTGTCATGACGTCACTGGGACATGCGTGGCGAGTACGTCTATTGTTTTTTGCCATGAGAATATAAATTAAATTAAAATAAGATGCGTCCGCCCCACTTCAACAAAAAACGATGTCCCACTTGGATACTCAGCATCACACTGAGATGGCCAAAGGAAGTTACGGGCATAGCCATTCATAGGACAGTACATGGCTCGAATAAGCCATCAAAAAACACACCACAAATCACACTGAGATGGCCAACCTTTCAAGGTCTTTTTGAATCAAACCTCAAACTTGACTTCACTTCAGATATGATATTATGACAGCTTTTGTCAGTTCTATGAAGCCAATACTATTTTTAGACTCATTGTGTGTCTTGTGTCCGTTTCCTGACATGAAATTTCTGCTCCGCTAATTTGGCCCCGTACACGTCAGCCATGTACATATTTCGTCTGCAATTTACTGGCTAGGAAAATAATTTAACTCCACAACGTATCACATGTCGTGTTTGGGAAAACACAGATATCCCGGAGCTGTTTTTAAATCCCGTTTTAAATTTGAATACCTGTAAGAAAAAGAACAATGATAGCAATGATTGTATTCTCCCGATGTCTATCCGAGATATAATATCTAAGTTTTAGTTGTTTTTTTTTAAAATATTTTTTATTAATTTAATTTTTTTTTTTTAATTTAGAAAAAAAATCAAACATCCGGTTAGCCCCCACAAATTCTAGAACCACTGTAATTAGATTAAAGCCTTGTTAAATTGGTCACCTTCACAAACTTAAGACCCACGCCCAAAATCCTATTACCCATATAAAAAAAAAACATATTCATCAGTTTCCTGTGCGAAGAAACAAATCTGGGTGTGACTAGTGTTTATATTTATTACAAGTTTTAATTCTAGACTATACTGGCATTCGGGTAAACAGTTTGATAATCAAATAAATTTTGCCCCTCCCCAAGGTAAGCCACCGCACACCCCCCCCCTGTAAAACTCCATACTAAATGGTCCCAAACCTTTTTACACTGCCTATTTATAACAAATGTTTTAAAGTTCGTAAAACAAATAAACATATTGCACGCAAACGTATTAATTGGCGCATCATTCAGCACATTTATCGGACATTTCATCATTGCTAATGACTAAATATAGCTTCTACCTGTCACTTTTACAAAACTCTCCTTATCACAGGTACGTGTGCAGCAAATGTTGCTCATCAAAACACCAATTGTAGTTCCCTTACATACAATAACAATAATTGCATCACTACCTCTAACCGCGGGTTACCTGTAGGTTGGAAATGGCCCCTGCGGAATTTTTGACTTTATCATAAAGGTCAGTTGTATTATTCCAAATATTTTTTAATGTTGTTAAAAGTGGGTTTGGGAGAAATCAAAATTGGCTCGCTACAAGTGGCCCTACCCTTAGCTACGCCACTGAGTAGCCCTACCCTTAGCTACGCCACTGAGTGGCCCTACCCTTAGCCACGCAACTGGGTGGCCCTACCCTTAGTTACGCCACTGAGTGGCCCTACCCTTAGCTACGCAACTGAGTGGCCCTACCCTTAGCTACGCCACTAAGTGGCCCTACCCTTAGTTACGCCACTGTCAATGTGGCTGAGGAGATTTAAAAGGAGAAAATCAGGTCGGCTGCTGCGGCTATAACATTCAGACAAGAACACAGTTACCGTAATTGTGAAGGGGACACCTGGTGGTACCAAGTACAAACCCGTACTCGGCTGCCAGATCCGCGCTAAGCTTAAGTTAAGTAAAGAACAACTGAAAGTGGCGTTAAAATACATTTAAGATGGTGCACTTTTTTGTGAACACTTCCAGTTATAATCTTGCATGTAGTGAATGCGCATTACACATTGAACATTATAAGAATGTGTTAAAACTGTTGCACATCTGCTAAAACGCTGTGTCCAGTCCATTGTCTTACAGCGGTTGTGTAAGACAATTGACTAAAACGGTGTGTCCAGTCCATTGTCTTACAGCCGTTGTGGTGCTTGCCACACTAAAAAGTTTTTTATTTTTTTATTTTTCAATTCCTTATATTTGTTTTATTTGTGTATTGTTTGTTCGCTGAGGAAGGCTCTTTGCTGTTTTGCTAAGTCCTTTCAGACTAACTCATATCCTGTTTACCTGTTCTCCACTTACTAATTTATAAGCCCCGATTGGCAGCCTCACCCCAAATTTTGTCAGCATAGAACACAAACACATGTTAAGCTGCATGCATGCTGAAATAAGTTTAACAGACCCTGACGGTAAGAAAACACTTGCCATCTTCAGCAAATAACTTTGTTCCACGAGAATTTATGAAGTCTTGGCTATAGTATGCGGGCAACCTTCTCACCTCTAGGGCAGTGCAATAACATTTATTTTTTGAGCGTAGGACTGTTTCGCCGACATTGCCTCCCCGGCTACGCTGCAAGTTTTCCCTAACGTGCTGACCCTTAATTGTCTCTGCTACTGTATTTGGGTTACTGCCTGTCAAATTTTCAGCTTCTCAGATCTATTGACCTGAACGGAAACCTGGAGACTGGATTTTCAGTTGGTCTAAAAATGAATCACTTACATTTCAGCATTTCAATAAAACAAAACAAAAAATCAAAAAATTATTTAGAAAAAACAAACAACTCACATCATTTTGATTAAAAATTGAATATTTAGTATTTATTATGAGCTATTTAAGTTTAAGGTCCTTGCTTAAACAATGGCTTCAAAAACCTTAGGTTACTGTATTAATCAATTCCTAGTGAGCTAAACATTTCGAACACGGACAATTAAGTTACACATCACCGATCGATCTTTTGGGGACGGGCTAGGGAAAACCCCAACGAAAATCAATAGTGAAGCAATTCATCCGGACTGAAGCATAAAAGGGGGATTTTCCGGGAAAATCCGAACGAAGTGTGACTCTACACAAGGAGATCGATCCTAAAGATCAAACACAAATTCAATAGTTAAAGCGAGAGGCGTGTACTGTTATTATTATCATGAACATTTGGAACTGGGCGATTGGGAACATGACAATTGGGAACGACGTGATTGGGCACATTACGATAACTAACATGGGTGGGTGGACCTTGTGTGATCAAGGACATAATGATCAAGATTATGATGGATCATGGGAGTTTGGGAATATGGGAGTTTGGGATCATGGGAGTTTGGGAATATGGGATTTTGGGAATCTGGGATTTTGGGAATATGAGAGTTTGGGAATATGGGAGTTTGGGAATATGGGAGTTTGGGAATATGAGAGTTTTGGATCATGGGAGTTTGGGTTCAATGGAGTTTGGGTTCATGGGAGTTTGGGATCATGTGGGTTTGGGAATATGGGAGTTTGGGATCATAGGAGTTTGGGAATATGAGAGTTTGGGATCATTGGAGTTTGGGATCATGGGAGTTTGTTATCATATGAGTTGGGGAATATTGGAGTTTAGGGAATATTTGTGATCCTGCAGAAAATTCGGGTCATTTAGCATAAAAAATGTTTTTTGCAAGAGTTTTTTTTATATACATACTGGCAACCCAGAAGGTATAGATTTTATTAGATGATTGAAAAAATAGGATAGATCACCACTGAGTATTAACCCCATTAGAATTCAGGTACATACTAAAATTTCTTTGTTATTTAACTTGTGAATACTTGACAACTTTATTAGATCAAATACCGCAATACTACAGCTCTCAAGACATTATAATGTAAGCTATAGAACAAAGGCATCTTTTATGTCAGTGTTTTACTTATAGCCATTTCAATACTAATGTCATTGTCAGCTCTTACGCATGCATTAGACATTAAAACACAGAGGGTTGAAAGTGTAGACATCTGTGCTGAAGTAGACATTTATTTAAAAACATTACATACGCTTTTTCTGTGCACAAGATTATTGCGTAATGATTCTTAAAGATAGCATAGACCGTGCTGGCCTAAGGGCAAGTTCACGTTCCATGGCTATAAAGGCATGAGGGGAATGTGTGGCACAATGCCCAGCCGCCTTTGTTTCCATTAACTAGTATCAGGTAACCATTCAGAGCTGTCCACCCTTAGCCGCGGTAACAAGACCCTACCTCCGCAGAGATACGAACCCGGAACACTCGTTATGCTAGCTGAGCACGCATGCCACTCGACCACTGAAACGTTTAACATCTTTCTCCTATTTTTACATAATCTATAGCTCGTCACGGTTCACTTAACTGTTTTACTGGCAACCACTTAGAATCTTTAAAAATAGTTTTGTGCATAAAAATCTACTACAGCCTAGTCACGATTACTGAAAAGAAAACCATTACTTAAAAAAAATCATTTTAGACGCCCTGTCATAGAGTAGGTTGGAAAATTTTATAGAACCCCTTTCCCTGCTTTAGGTTTCAAGTTTCAGTCTTGACATGTTATGTTGAAAATTTTCCAAAGTCCCAATGTCTGCAGACCCACTCGGGGACGTCACGTGTGCACTACATACAGCCAGAAATATTCCGTGGACTATATCCAGTGCTTCGAGGTCTATTTTTAGCCAGCTAGCCTCGTTCTGGCTGGTGGTTGATGATTCCGGATATATCGTATGCCCAGGAAATAATCTCTTTTGTTGAAAGTCATATTCTGTTAGTAATTTTAAACCGTTTTTTTTTCTTTTTTTTATATTAATTTAATCCAGGCAACGCCCAGATTAACGTTCGATAAGAATACGAATGACAAATGAAATTTTTTAAAGATATTATTCTTTTATTTAAAAAAAATTATTATTCGAGACACAAAATTTTTGTTTCGTTATACACATCACTCTAAAACTTTTCACCGCAACTCCAATCTCCCCCCCCCCCAACTCATATTCTCTGCTACTGATACTGTTCAGTATTCAACTGTATTTAGATTGTTCTATAGTACAAAGCCGTCCTAAACAAATCCAAGTCTTACTCAAAGGATTTCGATTGCATCCAGGTCGCGAGGTTTCGGGCGAGTGTTGTTGGACGTGGTTGAGGGGCGTCACTGGAGGCTTTTAACACCGCGAAGACATATTCCATTGCGCCCCTCCCCTACATTAGAAGTGAGACCTGAGGTGGGTGCCCTATGCCTCACCTCCTTAAGCCGCCTCTGCCAAGACCTCCCATTTGTGGCGTTTATATCTCATTAATTATGTTTTGACTCGTTCCATATCATTAAGTAAATGTGCTGGGGGTGGGGGGGGGGGGG
>MUZC01004700.1:19283-34237 GCA_002072015.1 Radix auricularia | reverse complement strand
TATATATATATATATATATATATATATATATATGGGACGTGGTGGTCGAGAGGTAGCGCTCTTGACTGTCATACCGATGGTCACGAGTTCGAATCCACACGAAGGTGAGGATTTGTTCTCGGGGCCCAAGGAGTCCCCGAGTCACCCAGCTCCGAATGGGTACCCAACTAGACAATAGTTAGGCGGGTGGGGTAATGCGTGGAACCCCTATAGCCGTGGCCTGTGACCGCTGCATCACTTGCCAACAGATCATCTTTCATGGTCTGTGGACGCAATTATCTTCTGCATAGAAGGAGCGTCTGTATATCTAAGATAATTAGTTATTTATTTCTTTAATTTTTATTTTTGAAAAAGCCATGTTTTAATGCATGATTTGAAAAATGCCAAAAATTGTATTATCTTATCTACCTCCAAAACATTATTTTTCTCTTACTTTAAAATGATGTCTTTGAAAATTCTTCTTCAATTATATATATATCTAGTTGTACTGACTAACTGCTGGAAACGTCAAACAACAATGAACTTCCGTTTAATTAATTCACACCGTAAGAAACACTCCAGTTACACCCGTAAGAAACACTCCAGTTACACCCGTAACAAACCCTCCAGTTACACCCGTAACAAACCATTCAGTAATTCAGTAACACTTCGAACGCCTCATTTTGCTAACTTCACGGCCCTGTCCCAAAGACCCTTGTCCCTCTGTGAGAAACAATGTGTTATCCGGAAAAGGAAAATTGTTGTTTCTGTTCATGTCTGTCACAGCAACTCCTCTACCGCCCACACATGCACCCCAGCTCCACAATGACCCTTGACCCTACGCCCCAAAATAGTCTCAGAGTTTCGCCCGTGTAAAGTATTTTAAGAAATGTTTATGAAGAGGTGGTAACTATCTTACACATCCTAGTTGCTGCCTTGTCACTGTCACGTGAGAGGATGACGTTCCTTGTCACTGTCACATGAGGGGATGTCGTGCCTTGACGTCATTTGTCACACTATCCCCACCCTCTCCCCCAACCACTCCCCTTTTTCACACATATTTTTTTTCCCCGAAGTCTTCTCTCAATCTAACCCACCACCTCGTCATCTACACCAGTGTGACACTTCTCTAAAGGAAACGCCGAAATCACCACCCTCCGGAACCCTTACGCCTTACGCCCATAATTGTTTACACTTTTAACTGCAATATATTCTCACTTTAAAATCTGTATGTAACAAGCAGTTGTAAATCGTCATCATTGTGCCCTTTCCGGGCCCCACTAGCTTAACGATGCACCTCTTTAGCCTAAACCATACATTTTCCGAACTTATTTGGTAAACGTTTGCCAGGAATCCCCTCCACCACTGCGCCCCCCTCCCCCCCAACACACACAATAAATTAAAAACGTTAATAAACGACGCAGCTCTTATCTAAAACCAAAGGTTCTTTAACATTATCTAGAGAATACCTGTTGGTGTGTTACTACTGGATTTCATTGATGTGCTTGACACACACTGCGTGGAAATTAAATGTATGTTTATTGGGAGTTTATTTCTTTCAAATATTCCGATCAAGGGTTCATAGTGCACACATTACAGTTATTTCTGGTATTATATGACCACCTATCATCATAACACAGTTTTAGAACCCTCCATGATTAGCTGTTTCCGAAAGACGCATAAACGAGTCAGTCCCAGCGAATTTCACCTTATCTGGACTACCGAACATTCCCCAAAAACATAAATTTAACTTTTTTTTTTTTTTTTTGTTTTTTGTTAAAGCCCCCCATCCCCCGCCCCTTTCCCATCCCTGTCCTTACCACATCCTTACTCCACGGAAATATCCTGTGTCACGTGATCTTCTAGTGTGTGTATATAAAAGCAGCCGTTCCACCAGAAGGCTCATTTCCCAAACGGCCGTTAACTAAAAAACAAGGATCTCTTCGTTGTGTTACGTATTTATTTTTTTCGTGCCTTCGGAATTCTGTGATTTTTCTAGAAGTTTTGCGAGAACGATGTTTAGAGAGTTTGTTACTTTATTAAGTAACGAGATGACGTGTTGAAGATGGAGTACTTTCCCGTGTGATATCGAAGTTTATTTAGGTGAGTAGATTTTAATTCATATCTTGTAATAGTAATAGTATGATAGTAGGGGCATATTAAACAAATGTTGTTGTTTTTTTTTGTCTATCGAACTTCCAATGTTTCCGTTCACATTCATATCATTTTTAAAAAAAAATATTTTACAAAAAGTCAAGACTCAAGAGTCTCTTTAATCGGATTATGCAATATTAATTAATATTATGTTGGTTCTTTTTAACATTAGAAATTAGAGAGCTGGAGGTAAAGGTAGCCTAGTTAAATATTTTAAATGTTCTTAAAATTATACTGAAAATCCAAGAAATATTAAATTTAAATTGTCACACTAAAATAGATTGATATTAATATGACGGGTTGCTTACTTTTCCCAGATTATTTACCACCAAATTATAGGAATTCCTTCCTTAGCTTTACAGTCTCTCAGCTTAACTTTGAAAAGTTTCAATATTGTAATTGTATGTCATAATAAGTTAATGACTTAACTTACTGGCTCAGGTCAGAGATTAATGATTAAGTAAATTTTTAAATTCGTTTATGTTACGTTTATAGCAGGATCAGCATATCCTTAGATTTATTCATAATTAAATAATTATAATTATTCATGTAGATGGGAATGAGTGAGTTCCCTATTTTAGGATATAGTCCCATTAAAGAAACAAAAACGTTAAATCAAAACAAAGTAACAAAGATAATAGTAATAGTCCAATCCAGGTTACAGTTTGAGAACCGCACATCCGGTTCAAAGGGGACGAGGGAAAAACGTGCTTAAAATAGCCTACGCCTACCAAACAGTCTATTTATCTTGTAACCTAGTGTGTACACACGGCAAGGATATAACTGCGCAGCATATCCGCCATTTGAAATAGATTAGACTTTTCTACGCGGCGACCAGACGTCAGTTGCTTTTAAAGCAAAATATGTAGTATAGAATACAGTAGTCTGACAAACAACAGGATCTATTCCATTGTTATCATTGTTCCCCCTCGTGACACAGAGTGTGTAGTTAGGCGGCCGATATTATTGGTTAGCTCCGGTAAGTATCTCTATTGTCTATGATCACAACGCAGGCTCTAAGTTAATGTGGTGGTAGGTGTGTCCATATTGAGTCTTTCGCTCTGCCCCGGATTGTTTATGATTATGCCTGGTGGATTATGCCTCTCCCCCCCCCCTTCTCCCGGAAGATATTTAGGCCAGTGTGTCACACAACGTGTTGTGCTGGTTGGTGTTTTTTTGCGCAAAAGCGGAAGGTCACGGTGACGAAAGGTCGTTGTCAACAGTCCATTTGGGGGAGAAATTTTCCTTTCCCAGCACTTAACTTAGGCGGAAGTCCACGCAGTAAAATCTTTACTGGATAACTGTACGCTGGGCTCCGTTAGAGACTATTTTGAAAAGTGTTGATTGTTTTATTTTTTTTTAAATTACCAGCCAAAAAACAGTGCGTCTTTAATAATGAAATCAGAATTGTGTACAAGTTTATCTCCGATAAATAAAAAGAAAAGCATCTATTTTGATAACACCCAGGGGCGTCCTCAATAACACGTGTGACAAGTCTATCAAATCAATATATTTGTTGTTGTTCTTCTAGATTGGGTGGAGGACATGCAGTCCTTCGATTAAAATCTGCGATATTTTTTTTACCCAACTCTTTCATAGATACGTATGACGTATCTAGCTCACGCCTCGAGACTCCGTATAACGATCTTAATCTTAATGTAGTCAACTAAATTAACTTTATTTGATTAAAACAGTGTGTCATTGATCAATCTAGGGTTCTATCAATTGGGTCGTTTGGTCTCTTGTACGCCAAACTTTTATCAATCTGGAGTTTCGTTACTTAATTTTACGTTGGCATTAGACCATGTTTTTGCGCAGCAAGTAAAGTAAACGTGGGAACAAATACAATTTTGAAACAGGATGTTTATTTGTCGGCAAGCAATCCAATTAGTTGGCCCACCAGTATTATTTGTATCCACTACTGATAATCATTCATGATGTTACTGGGTCAATCTGCTCCAACGTAGGCCCCTGTTTCTTTTCTTGATACGGTGTACGTCAGCTGCTGTTATCTGAAACCCAGGAACAAATATGGTTGGGGGATCTATGCAACCTTCTTGAAAAAGTACGGAAAACTTCACGAATTAAACAGTCAACAGCCAATTGTTTATGACGAAAGCGTACTAAAAATAGATGTGAGTCAGTCGTGCATGAGCATATGACAAGTCAATCTAAAAATAAAACACGGCTGCGCTCGTTTCCAATTTTAGAAGAATTATTCAAGGTGCGGGATTTCCCGTAATTAGAAATAATGTCAATGTGGTGGTTTCTGGCATATCCCCATTGCACTCTTCTATTTTTAGAGAAAAGAATTTTTAAATATTGAAAAGAACTTTAGTAGGAGTAGATCTATATAATATTATTTCAATGAGCATTTTTCTCTATATTTCACAGATCCACTAAACCTGGAGGTGAACTGATAAGCAAAACCCACATCAATCTGCTGATAAAACCATTGACAACAACTCGGCTATAAAATTTAAAAAAAAACTGGCTTAGAGATAACCCAGTCGACAGAGTTGATCGCACGACGTGTGTAGTGTGTTGAGTATTTGTGTCTTATCGTGTGTCCATGACGTATCGCTGTGTTATCAGAACACGCTGAATGGTCTACGTCTGGGCGCCTTCCTGTATGATAGATGACTCTATAAACATATTTAAAAAACACATTAGGCTCAGTAGGTTTGACGGCGGGTAAGACATCAATAAAAGTCCTGCGGCCAAACTGATAAGAAGGAAAGAAAACTTTGGTCTGAAACCAAAGGTTAATAATACATCTAGGCGAAGTCTGGCTTGCGCCAAGTGGGTATACGACACTCGCAATCATGATGGCTTAGGCCTGTGCACAGCCTTACTTCACCACAAGTCTATTCACCCAGTTCGTTGTTGAAATATTGTTCACAACTTGAACATCATAACACCATTAAAAAATAATGGCGTTCGTATCAGAGATCCGGTCCCGAGTTCGCCCATTGCCAACTTTCGCCGAATCGCCCGAGGGATTCGTTGCCGAATTTAGGCCTCGAAATCAAGCAACGGTGGCCTCTCCGAAGAGTTTCCACGACGACCAATGCCAGCCCATGGACTACACCGACAGAGATGTGTACGACGCCCTCTCGGAGAAAAAGTTCTCCAAGGAGAACATGACCCAGCTGCTGGAGAAGTCCATCCTCACACTGGTGGAGAAGTTGTTGATCGCTCGCAGCGTGGAGAGCATCGTGGGGCGGATCACGGTGAAATTGTCAGACGACGCCACGCCCATCGTGGTGCAGCTCAGCAAACAGTCCGCACGGGCGGTGACCAACAACTACGACTACCTGACGGAGCTGCCTGGCCTGAACATCAAGTTCCGCGGCCATCACCATCAGGCCCCAGCCCCCGAGATGGACGCCTACCCTTGCCTCCGCCAGGTTGAGGCGGCGAGTCCTTGCAACAGTTACAGAGATGAAGGGTTCTCAATGTGCAGCCCCGCGTCGACCCTCCTTCTCTCCCCATCACAGCCTTCACCCTCCCTTTATTCCCCATCACACCCATCACAATCCCTTCCACCCTCCCCCCAGTTATCCCCGGCGCCCTCAACACCCCCGGGTCAACTCGACCAACTTTGTTCAGAAAGCCAGCGGCGTAGAGACAGCGATGAAGAAAGCGGGTACACCAGTACCGGCAAAGACGATTCAGACTCCTCAACGAGAGACGCAGGGCCCCATGATGACACGGAAGACGATCCGCCCGTCAGAAAATCTAAAAGCGTCTACAATGATTATTTCTGCAAGGGTTTTGATGGCAGTGACACTTTTGTAAAGCCCGGGTTCTTAACCATTGGAGACATTGCCGCTGAATCTTTTGAGAAGTCTGGTGGTAAAATGGACGATGAAGACAATAAATACGAGGGCGAGGCCAGGCTTGTGATTGATGAAAACCCACAGCTGAAGTCCGATACTTGCGTGCCGATGGAGATTGAAAGCTCAACCTGTAAGGAGTTGAAAGACACCGGGAAAAAAGATGATTGCTTCAAGACGCATCCGACACTTGAGCCCGCTGCGGTAGATATCGCCGAGGAGCCTTCCATCAGCTCATCAGATGCAACCGACATTGACACAGACGCCCCTGTTGACCTCTCTGGAGACAGCGAGTTGTCTAGGGGAGTTCTGTCAGTCGTGCCGCACCCTCAGAGCCTGGTTTCCAAGCACCCGGAGGGACTCAAGTGCAAACAGTGCCTGTCAATGATGCCCAGTGACGATGGTGACGCCGTAGCCCGTCACGCCCTTGAGCAGCACAACCTGTACGCGTGCAACTTCTGCTACCGCTCTTTCACCGCCAAGAACAACCTCAAGAGGCACGTGCGGCTTCACACGGGGTCAAGGCCGTATCGGTGCACGCAGTGCTCGCAGACGTTCGCCAGACGAGACGACCTCAAGGGCCACCAGCTGCGTCACAACTACACCAAGCAATTCCGATGCTCGATTTGTAGCAAGGGTTACACGGACCGTTCGTGTGTGAAGAACCACATGGCAAAAGAGCACCGGTCGAGGACCATGCACGTGTGCCCCCAGTGTGGGGAGAGTTTCGACAGGGACGACATGTTTTCGGCCCACAAGAGGTCCCACCCGGAGCTCCAGAACTTCTCGTGCGACAAATGCTCCTTCATCGGCACGAACAATCTGATGACGCTGAAGCACGGCCTCCTCCACAATTACAAGCTGTTCTCCTGCAAGCCCTGCAACGCCCACTTTGCCGACGCCTTCGACTACACCAATCACGTGAGGGTGCACAAGAACAATCCAAGTTTTAATAAGTACATCTGTTGCTTTTGTGATATGGCCCTGTCCACATACGAGCAGTACGTCAGGCATGAATACTCTCACGCCCAGGGGAAAACTCACCAGTGCAAGATTTGCCGGAAACAGTTCAAATCCAAATCGCTTTTGTCAAGTCATTTGCTGTCCCACAGTGACGATCATTTTGAGAAGGTCTGCAAGCAAGAAGCTGCAAGCAGTATGTCGGAACAGGCTGCAGTGCCTCGAAATGTATACAGTAGAGAGGTCCCCCGGCCCAGTATCGTTGTTGAGCCCGAGAGCGAGGAAGAGTACGGCGGAGAGCTTCTCGATTTGAGCATGAAGAAGCCATCGAGCCCAGATTTTCACAGAGGCGGCACCCAAATTACCAACTTGAGCTCCAGTCAGAGGCTGACAGGACGTCTTGGCGCACCCAGGAATGGCTGCGTCGCCGAGTCCGTCAGTCACAGGCTAGAGCAGCGAGCCGTGGAGATGCCACATGCACAGTCGATGGACGACACAAAGCTGGAGACGAAAGCCGGCAGACCTGTCTTCAACGCTCACCAGGACAACATTCCGATTGTCGCGCTGGACATGCTGTACAAGAGCCACGCGTCTATCAGGTCAATGGACACTCTGAACATTCACTCGAAGACTTATGAAAATATTAGTCCGGTTTTTCCGAACAGGCCTAAAAGTGCAGAGAGGAATCGACATGCAGCTGTCCTGGTTAGCAATTTGGGTGAATACAAGAGCTTCAAGCGGTCCAACTCTAATGGATATGGAAGCAAAAGTTTCGCCCGTTTCTCCCCTTACCACCGACAGAAGATGGTTGATCTTGCGGCCAAGTATTACGCCGCGAGGGGACCGAAAATAGTCCTGGCGCACTCCAACAAGGCTGTTCATCCTGTCGAGCAGTCGACTCTTCCGGTCATGGTGGGCATTGAGGAATTTCAGCACAGCGGTTCTCAAAAGATGATCGATGAGATGAAGGCGCGTGAAGACTTGAACTCGGAAACGACTTTAAGACATCACGTTCCAACCTTTGTCAAATCGGAGACGCTGTCTGAGAACGAAGCGGAAGAAGATCATTCAAGACCACGCGGCGATGCGGTCAGGAATCCGGAGCATTTCGGCACTCAGAGCCAGAAGAATTGCCGGGATGTTCCCAGTCCCAGCTGCTGTGAAATATGCAAGGAGAGCTTCGGTTCTTTCGCTGAACTCGAGGCTCACAGCCTAGACGTCCACAAGCGTTACCTCTGTGAGCACTGCATGAAGCTCTTCACCACTCGCCCCAACCGGGACCGCCACGCCAGGGTCCACACTGGCGAGCGCCCGTACAAGTGTGACCTCTGCGACCTGGCCTTCTTCAGGGGAGACGACCTGAAGTACCACCGCACCACCAGGCACCCCAGCGCCCTACCCTACGTCTGCACCCGGTGTTCGACCAGCTTCACGTGGGGTCGCGACCTGGAGAGGCACATCAGACACGCCAAGTGCAAAGTTGGAATGTGAAGCTCCGTGACATGAACACAAACTAGAATACTTCAATCTTACACGTTGTCACGATCAGAAAACAATATCTTACTTTTGAAATTAGTTTTAACACTTTTATGTTTTAATAATTCATAACTCTTTGTTAATTATGCCACTCTGTTTTGTACGCTTTCGGAGCATTATTTTTGTGTGGGGACTTCTTCTGTCACTCGTATTTCTTATTTTTTAAATTTTAAACTTACCATAGCATAATCACATATAAGTAATACTCATTACTCATCTTTGATTTTCTGTCATAGAGACTTTAGAGAGCATTTTTCATTAAGAATTTGTATAGACAGGTCTCTATTCCTAATATTACTATTGCATTGTAATATTTATCGTATAACAATGATTTACCCCAGCCCCATTCCCCCCCCCCCACTTTGTTACTTGCCTTAATGAGAAGAACATGTGCATTTCTTTACATTTATGTGACCCCATCTTTTAACGTGTTGATCTACTTATTGCATACCAAGTGTTTGAATTTTATTTGTATTCGCCAAGATCGATGTAATATGTTGTATTTATCAAAACTATGTACCCATCCTATGCAGTTGTACTTGGCATGTACTTTTAAGTATGTCCTTATAATTGATGTGCTTTCATTATCAAATGTGTCGTGAGTCAGAGACGTGTGTCATAGACGGTACTGAATAAGTTCCAAAGTGAAGCCTTTCAGAATTACAGTGCCCTTCATTCAGATGAATTCCAATGTATACGCCACTGTTATGTTTCATTATGGGTATGTTTCAGATCCACGCTTGAGAAACATCTGAATAATGTTTCTGAAATGTGAAAAAACAACACAACTAAAATATCACTTTCAAGAGTATGCAATTTAAAACAAATAAAATACATTTTTTTATTGTTAAACAGCAAAGAAATGAATTTATAATCCTATACATCAGTACCAATGTTAATATTATTATTACTTCTGTCTTTCATTAATTCTATTAATAACGCCCTTTAAAAAGAAGTTTACCTTCCCTGCTCCTGCACATTCCATTCAAACATAATATATATGTGTTCTATAGTAGCTGTGTAAGTGCCTGACGTTTACTTTGAAGTTAGCACCATAACTAATGGATCTGTTGTTGAAAGAAAATAGTCAAATAATTTCTACTTGACCTTTGTAATATCGCTATAAAATATTTTTTTTTAAAATTTTGGTCATTAAGTTATACTTTTATATTCTAAAATAATAGAAAAATGAAATCACTTTCTTTTGCTACGACATCTCAAATTTTGACAGCTCAATTGTTTTTAAAAGTTATCTTTTTTTTCAAATCAGTTGTAAAGTTTGTTTTCTTCTTACTCCCCTCTTTAAATAAAAATGATTTCTCTTTATCAACACATATCAATGTACAGCTTAATTTCTGTGTATTTAATGCCAAATCAATAACCTTAATGTTACATTTCTTTTCTTGTCATTTCTTGTCATTCCCAATACAATACAATGTATGAACTACTTGTCAATTAAATTAGATATATTTAATATTCTTTTTATAGAAATGGAAATTCCAATAATTTGTCATTGGTTCTTAAATAAACTTACAAGTTAAGTTTAAGGACTTAGTTCTCACCATATTCCTTGTGATTTAATTATTCAGTGCGATATTTTGCCAATTTTTGAAGTGTATATAAACAAAGAGATTCTGGAAAAGAAGCGACAACCTTTTCCGTGCCGTTTATTTGTGGAATTTATTGTTATGTAAAACATGTAAAATTGAACCTGGTTTTGTTACAAGATTTTGTTTTATAATCAGAAATAAATAAATGGTTGTTAAAATGAAGATCCAGAGTTGTACGTCTTTCTTCAGTCGTTTTATTCCATGCCTGAATCATCTCTAAACCCAACCCTGAAGTTCCTTGTCTGAAACCCTAGCCACCAAAACCCAAGCGTGCTGTCCTAGTGGTTTTCATTGGAGGCTGCGTTGTAACAATACATAAACAGACCTTCACCTTCTTCGTAGACTTAAGTAAATGGAAAAGACGTAAACAGGTTAAGGGTTAGCCTAACAGAACGTAACAAAACAGCGAACGTTTCGGCAAAGAGCCTTTTTCAACGGACATACAAACGTTCGCTGGTTTGTTAAGTTCTGTCAGGCTAACCCTTACCCTGTGTACGTTTCTTCCATTTACTTTTTAAACTTTTGTATAAGCCTGATTGCAGTCTCACCCCTTATTTTGTTCGTGGACTTGGCAATCGAAAAAAAAAACATTAATGATCCACCAGGAAATAATCTGTTTAAACTTTGAAAGTCAAATCAAGATGGGAAAACTGTCACCATATATCATTTGTTTATGCAATACACCGACAACTTTTAAAACTTATAATAAAGGTGGCTGGACCGTGTTATGTTTAAAATGAAAGAATTAACTGTTAAACTTAATTAATTCTATAGATAAGTGACGATGCGCAGGGGCGGATCAAGATCAAGATTGCATGTGGCCCCTGGCTGCGTTTCAACATGGGACACGGTCCAGCCACCTTTATTATACAGTATAATAAGTTCGGAGCCCTGAAATCATCGGGGGCCCTTAGCTTTAGCCCAGTCAGCACCCCCCCCCCCTAATCCGCCGTAGACAGTGCGTCAGTCAAGCTAGTTGATTCCTTAACAAAACTAAATCTGCTTGAAAAGCCTACCAAATAATGATACGCCATTCCTAACACAGTAATTTTGCCAAATACACAGAAGCTTCTTAAATAATATTTCATACGTCTGTTTGCACAGTAACCCAAAATATTAACAGAAAACTAAAATAAAACACCACAACAAACACAGTATTCATCACATGCTGATAAAAAAAAAACACCCTAAAATATTTAATTTTAAAAAGTATTAAACCACTTCCTTCGCCACCGCATCATCTGACAAGGGCATTCCTCAGGGATAGAAATATTTGGTCTTTTGCTCACTTCCTCATCAACAACGGTTCTAGGGAAGACAATTTGTATACAGCTGGATCTTCACCAAGTGAAACACTGCAGGGATTAGCGGATGATAATTTATCGTTTTAACATCGGCTGGTCCTAATGGCTGTGTTTGTTGACTGATGGAGTTTAATGTGTACTGTGTACAGTATAATGTGTACTGTGTACAGTATAATGTGTTCTGTGTACAGTATAATGTGTACTGTGTACAGTATAATGTGTACTGTGTACAGTATAATGTGTACTGTGTACAGTATAATGTGTACTGTGTATAGTGTACTGTGTACAGTATAATGTGTACTGTGTACAGTATAATGTATACTGTGTACAGTATAATGTGTACTGTGTACAGTATAATGTGTACTGTGTACAGTATAATGTGTACTGTGTACAGTATAATGTGTACTGTGTACTTGGCCAATGGAATGAAATAATCGAGTGTCCCGTTTGATGTTGGAATGATTTTAAATGATAGCAGAAAATAATAATTGACGATCTGTGGAAACTCTGGCTACGACCAACTACTATTCAGAGTTGGGACATATCTCTGGTTAAGACATACTACTTATCTCTAGTTACGACCAACTATATACACTTACACTATATACACTTACAATATATACACTAACACCCATATACACTTACACCTATATACACTTACACCTATATACACTTACACCTAAATACACTTACACTATATACACTTACATCTATATACTAGGGCTGTTATCGATAAATTTAAATTTAATCGTTAACTTTTGAAAAATTACCGAATAATTAATCGATAATTTTTATAAGCTAAAATTAAGATGTATGACGTCATTAAACTAAAAAAATTCAAGGGAAGTAACAAAAACAGGCAATTAATATTTTTAAATTAAAAATTTAAGAGCTTATTTTAAAGTTTACACTTAGAAGATCCTTTTTTTTAATAGAGAAGTTTAAAAGTAAAAAAGCAAATTATTATTAATTATAAATAATTAATCATTTATGAATAAATCGGAAAAATTATTTAAATCAACCTCTTCAATTTAATCGTTATTTTATCGATTAAAATAATTTTAATCGATAAAACTTTTTACCGATTAATCGAGAAATTAATCGATAATTTCCGCAGCCCTACTATATACATTTAAACCTATATACACTTACATCTATATACACTTACACCTATATACACTTACGCCTATATACACTTACACCTATATAAACTTACACCTATATACACTTATACCTATATACACTTACAATATATACACTAACACCCATATACACTTACACCTATATACACTTACACCTATATACACTTACACTATATACACTTACATCTATATACATTTACACCTATATACACTTACATCTATATACACTTACACCTATATACACTTACGCCTATATACACTTACACCTATATAAACTTACACCTATATACACTTACACTATATACACTTTTACCTATATACACTTACACATATATACACGTACACCTATATACACTTACATCTATATACACTTACACTATATACACTTACACATATATACACTTACAACTTTATACACTTAAACCTATATACACTTACACTCATAAACATTTACACCTTACGACACACCTATATATATTTTCACCTTAAAACTCTTACACCTATATACACTTACACATATATACACTTACACCTATATACATTTACACATGTATACACTTACACATGTTTACACTTACACCTACATAAACTTACACCTATATAAATTTACACCTGTATACACTTACATCTATATACACTTACAACTGTATAAACTTACACATGTAAGACACTTACACCTGTAAAACACGGACACCTGTAAAACACGGACACCTGTAAAACACTTACACCTGTAAAACACTTGCACCTGTAAAACACGTACACCTGTAAAACACGGACACCTGTAAAACACCTGCACCTGTAAAACACTTGCACATTTAAAACACTTACACCTGTAAGACACTTACACCTGTAAAACACTTGCACCTGTAAAACACTTACACCTGTAAAACACTTACACCTGTAAGACACTTACACCTGTAAAACACTTGCACCTGTAAAACACGTACACCTGTAAAACACTTGCACCTGTAAAACACGTACACCTGTAAAACACTTATAATTATACATCTCAAACACAGAGCCCCCGTCGACATATACACACCACCATACAATTTAAATTTTGATCTTATGCCTTACATACTCATTTATTAGGAATCGAAGGTCTTTCACTGAAGTGTTTTCTGAAGAAAACCCATTATGACTTAAATAGGCCATTTATTCGCTTTAAATTCCCTTAATGATGTTTTAATTTTTTTCGCTTTATGATAAAGAAGTCCCTTAATGAATTTTGCCTATGCCATGATGACTTATAAATTGAGAGATCGGTTAGTCTTATCTATACAGAAGATTATTGCGTCAACAGACCATGCCGATCTGTTGGCTAGTGATGCAGCGTTCACGGGCCACGGCTATGTTGGTCCCACGCATTTCCCAGCCGTATTTATTTCCCTAAAAAGTGTTAAGTGCCCATTCAGAGCTGGTAGGAATCAGGGACGCCCTAGGCCCCGGGAACAGATCCTTGCCTTTACATGGATTTGAACCCGTGACCATCGGTACGCCAGTCGAGCGCGCATGCTTTAAGTTTTGGGACATTGTTTAAGGACTAACTCATCAATCAATGAATGACATGACCTATCCTTTTATTACTAGAGGCCTATAAAATCCGCATTTGAATTCTAACATCTTGTTAGGCCTCACACGTTAGGGCCTCCGAATCAGGGCCAGTCTAAGGCCACTCCAACCTATGCGGCTGCAGTGGGCCCCGCGCTTTCATAGGCCCTGCCTAGTTTCATTACTCTCTTATTATCCTTATAAATTCCTTACCTCTACCCATAATGGACCCTTCGCAATCCGCTTCGCAGACTAAGCCGCATAGCGCACCGCAATTACTAAGACCTTGCCTGATCCCACGTTATAAATTACGCCATACCATAACGTCCAAGAGCTCATCCGATCATATTCATGAGCATCAGGGGCGGATTAAGACTGCACGGGGCCCCGGGCTGCAATGAAACGGGGGCTCTGTCCAGCCAGCGTCCCTTAAAATAAAATGATTGTTAACAGCTAATATAGGACTGTAACTAAATATTAATAATGGAAAAAAAATAAACGAACACGAAGAAATAACTGTTTGAAGTGTTTACGGTATGTTACAATTGAGTGTGAAACGAAAAATTTTATTTTTCCACTCCTGGGAATCGAAACCCACACCGGTTGCATCGCGCACCTGTACTCTCTCCACACAGCCAGCGGAGCTTGCCTAAAATGAGAAATTTTAAAATATAAACTATACTTTATACTATGTTCTCTAAGTGAGCCAATTAAATCACGTTTTATCGATTATTAATACTATCAGGTCTGAATCGCGATCAGTTGTATAGTTAATATTTATAATTTTTTATTTTTTAAAAAATATTTTCAATGGTTCGTGCAAACATTTGTACACTTATTATAAATATAAAAAGTTTGGGGGCCCCTAAACCGTCGGGG
>MUZC01004699.1:326033-338347 GCA_002072015.1 Radix auricularia | reverse complement strand
TAAAATACTATATAACAAACTCTGTTAGAGCCAGAGATAAATTGCACATTAACCTACTTGACTAACAAGGAAATTAGTTGAACTTAAAACTAGTTTAATAAAACTGAATGAATAGATTCAAGGGGCTGTCCATAAATTAAACAATTTTTTGGTGGTTTTTACCTCCCCCCCTCCCCAACAACTTGTCAAGCTTCCAGAGACAAAATTATGTCAAAATTTGATTACACCCCCCCCCCCCAAAAAAAAAATAAATTAAAAAAAAATAATAATAATTTTTTTTAAATGGAAGAAAAATATTTAAAATAGATTAGTTTACAACTACAACATAAAAGTGAATGAAAGAAAAATATTTAGACGTCCCGAAAGTTCTTGACTAAGATTAAAATATTAAAGGTTGTGCGAGTTTGTAACACAGGACTACAAACGCTGCCTAATTTTCCTTTGTTAAGTAATTAAATTAATTTTTTTAAAACAACATCGTTGAGATCAACTTTTCTTGACCTCCCTCCCTCCCCCTTGTCAACAATGGTCAAAAATGTTTTCAGACCCCTCCTCTCCCCTATTTTGTTGACGTAATTTATGGACAGTCCTTAAGCCCATTTGATTTATAAATTTTTAAAACTCTTTTTAGACTAAAAAAGTACACTGCCTAACATAATATAACTTTGAATATTTCTGATAAATGCCCTAACTAATTCATAGTATGAGAAGATCTTATCTAAACTGGGGTTATTAAAAAATCAATAAGTTCAACAAAGAGTACACTTAGATTGTTCACTTTGCCTTTTGAGCAATAATGATTGAAATTGCCATGAAATACTCTGGCATGAGGAAAAGCAGAGAATTTAAATTATCAAAAAAAAGTTTTTCAATTGTTATTTCTATCAAAAGAAAGCTTTTCAATTTTTATTTCTATCAGAACAGTCATTAATTTTCTTAGTATTTCTTGCAAATATAAATTCACTTCTCCTTATAACGCATAGTATTTTAAGAGCTGTTTATAAATAAAATATTTTTTATGTGTGTTCTTCCATAGGTCCCTGAATGGCTTCACCTCACCAAACGTCTGACCCCAGATTTTGTTGTCAGAGATCCCAAGAAAGCCCCGGTGTTGGAGATTATTGGTGCACAATTCAGCAAGAGACGGATCCGTATGGCAGAGGGCCACACAGCAGATGGTATCTCTTTTTACCATTCATGGGTAAAGAAATTCAGAGATGATAAAACTTGGAAGGAGGCAACTGACCTGCCAAGGCTCAAGGTAGAAATTATAATTAATTACTGCCATGTGATTTGAATTTTAAAACAAATATTGTGATTGGCATCCTTCCGTCTTGCCAGACGATGGTGCATCACCATTGGTCTAAGTCTAAGGTACATTTCCTCGTTTGGCTGTGCAGTCCTATCTTTGAGTGACAATCTTTACCTCAGCTTCTGACTACAAATTCTGTGCTTCCAAATGAAGAGCACAATGGAAAAAACGGCAGAGTCACATTTTTATAATTTAGCAGTTATGGCCCTTGGGTAATAAAGCATTGAAAAATGCTTCTTTTTAGTCAAGTTTCAAAAGAAAAAACGGCATAGTCTATGGTAAAATGGAATAAGAAAATATGGTATACAATGGAAAAAACAGCAGTGTCCACCAGTGACAAGGGAAGAAAAGGCAGGGTCCAAATAATAACATGACCTTTAGGGTCACGTGACCATTTGGACCAATCAGTAAGCTGTAACCAGTACACAAAGAATCTATACTAAAGCAAAAATGGCTGACTATGAAGCTACACCTAATGTTACAGACAAGCCAAAAAAGAGAAAGAAAAATGGCAGTAAGAAAGACATAGCAAAGAAACAGAGATTGTCATCTCATGTAACTGGCCCTGACTGTAAATGTATAAGACTTAAATGCTTTCAAACAGTCAAAGAAGAGAATAGAGCCTTGCTCCTGGAGTCATTCAATGCGTTACCAACAAAGGATGCTCAGCCTGCGACCAGTTCAAGGCAAAAATAGAAATTGCTACAAAGACTCTTGAATCAGACCCAACAAATGAAGTCCTCATAAGGGACCTGGAGCAGTTAAAAATTCAAAAAGATCTCCACCAGCGAAAGGCTGACACATTCTACCGGAGAAAAAGAGACGCTAAGCGAAGGGCCAAGATTACACCTCATCTTGAGGCCTTTACGTTTGACTACCAAAAAAATCTCAACCTACCCAACAAGTCCAACAATGACTTTTACTACAACAGAAAGCTCACATACCAATCATTTAACATTCACCAACTATCAACTGATGATTTTTTTCTTTACTGCTATGATGAGACTGTCGCTAGGAAAGGTTGAGATGAGGTGGCTTCTTTCCTGTATGACCACATCACAACCAAGGTCAGCGAAGAGGTTACTCACCTTGAACTATTCTGCGATTCCAGTAAATACAAAGTCTAGTGCTAGTGTTCCAGAAGACTGGATAAAAATATTTAGTGAAGCACGAAAACATCCTACACCCTTTAACGTGACTTATGTTAAACAGGATCTGGTCAAAAACTTCTCCGGATTTCTAAGGCCATTGTATAAGAAAGGCTGCCAGTTCCCCACGCGCCCCATTCGGGAAATGGTTTTTAACAAGGATGAAGGTCCAGGGACCGTTTGTCACAAAGACTCATGGAACGGTATTTTCTTGAAAACAAACATCATTGTTCCAACGAGAAAAAAAAATTTTCAGTATGCACAGCAGTGCCAGTAGCTTTGTATGAAGACAGACTGGCTATATCAGCTGCAAAGTACAAAGACCTCCAAGTCCTCAAAAAATTTACCACCAATGAGGCATTCTATGATGCTCTGCCGTATGACGATAAAGTCGAAGATGAGGGTCAAGACAAGTGAATGTTCAGGCATTTGTTTTTTTTATTTGTTCAATATACCTTTTTCATTCTATAAACAGTTTAAAAATTCAATGGTTTTATATAGTTATTTCTTATGTGTTACAATGGAAAAACAGGCAAAGTCCTAATCAACGGAAAAAACAGCAGAGTCCAATCTGAACACATTTTGAAAAAACAAAATTTTCCATGAGCTAACATGATTTTCAGAATATTTATTTGTTAAAATTTGATGCTTAAATGGATGACCTTCCCTTAAACATTAAAAGAATTGACAGTTTCTCACATAATTTGTAATAAAAAGGTTTCAAACCTTTAATTTAGGTTTTCTCAAAATGTGGAAAATGTGACTCTGCTGTTTTTTCCATTGTGCTCTTCAAATGTTTTGGCCTTTCTCCTAGGTCTTCTGTCTGTAGCTTCCTCCAGCCTTTGCTCCTCTGTTACTATGACGCCCTCTTTTACAACTGTGCGCCACGTAGATTGGTCTTCTGCCTTACACTCCCAGTCGCTTGTGCGTATTCTGGCTGCTTTCATGTTTCTTTGGCAGACATATTTAAATCACAGACGTGGGCGATCTGTCTTCCTCTTTCCCGATGCCAGTTCTCCTTATAGGAGGTCCTTGGGGATGCGGCCAGGGCTCATTCTTTTTACATGTCATAGCCATGTCAGGCGTCTTTCACTAAGGACTGAGAACATGCTTTAGATATTGGCACGCATCAGGATCCCACTTTTTGGCACTTTATCCTGCCATTTAATGTCAAGGATGCAATGCAGGCACTTCAAGTGGAAGGTATTAAGTTCGTGCTCATGGGATATATAAGTGGTCCATGTCTCGCTTCTGTAAAGCAGCGTACTGATGACGCAGGTTTGATTGACACACAGTTTTTTGGATTTCTCAGTTAGCTTGGAGTTTTACCAGACCTGTTTATTTAGTTAGGCATTGTGGCAGCTGCTTTGCTAATTCTAATGTTTATTTTGTCCTCAATGGACGGTGTGTTGGAGACTTTGGATTCCAAGTAGGTGAAGCTGTCCACAACCTCCAGGTTTTCATTGTCGATATTGATGGCAGGAGGAGAACTTGTGTCTTAGGTCATGATGTGTGTCTAAAAGAAGCTGATTTGCATACCAAATTCTTTGCAGGTGTTGTAGAAGCTTGACACGAGTTGTTGCAAACCAGTTTCTATGTGTTTATCAGTGCCGCATCATCCGCAAAGAGTAGTTCACAAATTAGGACATCTATCATTTTCATTTTGGCTCGTATGCTGACAGTGTTGAAAAGTCCTTTATCAGCTCTGATGTGTAACCAGATTCCATCACTGCTAACCTTGAATGCATATGGATGCAGTACAGAGAAGAATGTTGCGAACAGTGTTGGTGCGAGTACAGAACCTTGTTTTACTCCCCTGCTGACTGGAAAGGCTTCTGACATAGCTCCATTGCACTGCACTGAGCCCAGCATATTTTCATAGAACTGCCTGATGCTGGCAAATAGGTGTGTGGGACAGCCAATCTTTTGAATATCCCGTTGCGACTGACTAAATCAAAGGCTTTTGTAAGATCCTCAAAGGCAATGTATAGTTGTAACACCTTTTTTGACACCAATGTCACGTGTTATCACTTAGACTCTTATGATATTCATAAATTATATGTAACTTATTACTTGTATATTATTCCAGAACGAAACCTAATCTTCTCATGAGAACTCACACTTGTAGGCGTACATCACTGACAGACTCCAACTTCTATGAACACTCATAAGTCTTCTGTCAACTATAAAACTTTAATTCAACACTAACACTAGTTACACTTTGAACATCATGAATAACATCAGTAGAGCCATGTCGACTCCATACACACTTCTTTGTCTAAAATTAACTACAACCGGCGCCCTCTATCATTTATTCATCACGTGATCTCTTTTTATTACTAATATGTTAATTACTATCATGTGACAATAGTAGCATCTGCTGCTCTCTGCATTTTTCCTGTAACTGCCGCATGGAGAACACCATGTTTAATAGTAGACCAACCAGCCTGGAAACTCTACTGTGATTCTTTATAAACTCAGGAGGCAAAACTCTGTACTCACATTAGTATGACACAGGCATAGGCCTTTCTTACAATACTAAGGAGTGAGATTCCACCATAGTTATTGCAGTCACTTCTATTGTCCTTGTTCTTGTATAGTGTCACTATATTTGCATCCTTTAAGTCTTGGGTGATGTAGCCCTGTTCCCAGTTGAGGGTTAGAAGCTCGTGCAAAGGTTGTAGTAAAGCCGTCATGCCACTCTTTAGACTTTAGAGCTGCTAATGATATGCCATCAATCCCAGGGGCTTTTCCACAAGCTAGGCAGGCAATTGCTTTGCTCAGCTCTTCCTGTGTGGGCGTGACCTCAAATTCAAGCGTGGGTGGCATAGCGGGGATGTCATCTAGAGCGGTGCTGGAGACTGTGTTACTGTTGCATACAGTTCCAGATAATGCTAAAACCACCATTTTAGCTGCGCTGCTTTGTATTGGATAAATTCTCCACTCTTGGACTTAAGGGGGAGGGTGGCAACTTTGAACGTCAAAGGGGGACTTGCTCTTTTGATATATTCATACACGGCTTTCCCCATGTCTGCAGCTGACTGAATGCTAGAGCAGAGGTTAAGCCAGTAGGTAATGGGGCCATAAGAGCTTTCCTTTTGGTGTCAGTGACAGGTTTCATCTCGTCCCAAATTTTTAAACAAATATTAAAAGTGAAAAAATCAAACATGTGAATGCTCCAATGGCAGAACACTATATGAAAGCTCTGAGTTAATTAGTAATATGTTTTAAGAGATATTTCCAAGATAGGATTACAATTTTAAGCTCTTGTTATTCAACTTTAAATATGAGACATTCACGCTGCACCTCACTGAGTTGTTTCTGACGAAAAAAAATATTTTATAAACAGTACTATTCAATCTACCAAGGACTACCTTCTGTGTAAAATATATAATTATGATGTGTTGACATGGTATCTGGCTTTTGCAAACTTGATTAAAAATCAAAACATTTGACTCTTTCCACTGGTGTAGGAAAGATGGGACACAGGTCCCCAAAACACTTTATTATCTTGTTGACTCACATTCCCAGTCACCACAACCCCGCATTGTTTTGAAGAATTTTTAAAAGCTCTGTTTTCAAATCCCTCACCAGAAACTCTTTGAACAGTCCAGAAAAAAGGAATACTCAAACGTGATGGAAGGCTTGGGTAAGGATGATGACAACAGCAGTGATGATGGTGATGATAGTGACAATGTTCGTTGTGGTAGTGACACTGTTGGTGATGGTAGTGGCAATGTAGGTGATGGTAGTGACAATGATGGTGATGGTAGTGACACTGTTGGTGATGTTAGTGACACTGTTGGTGATAATAGTGACCATGATGGTGATGGTAGTGACAATGAGGATGATGGTAGTGATATTGCTAGTGATGTTAGTGACAATGCTGGTGATGGTAGGCTCAATGTTGGTGATGGTAGTGACATTGTTGGTGATGGTAGTGACACTTTTGGTGATGGTAGTGACACTGTTGGTGATGGTAGGCTCAATGATGGTGATGGTAGTGACAATGATGGTGATGATAGTGACACTGTTGGTGATGGTTGTGACATTGCTGGTGATGGTAGTGACATTGCTGGTGATGGTAGTGACATTGTTGGTGATGTTAGTGACAGTGTTGGTGATGGTAGTGACAGTGTTGGTGATGGTAGTGACAATGTTGGTGATGGTAGTGACAATGTTGGTGATGGTAGTGACAATGTTGGTGATGGTAGTGACAGTGTTGGTGATGGTAGTGACAATGTTGGTGATGGTGGTGACAATATTGGTGATGTTAGACACAATGATGGTGATGGTAGGCACAATGATGATGATGGTAGTGACATTGCTGGTGATGGTAGTGACATTGTTGGTGATGTTAGTGACAATGTTGGTGATGGTAGTGACAGTGTTGGTGATGGTAGTGACAATGTTGGTTATTGTATTGACATTGCTGGTGGTGATAGTGACATTGCTGGTAATGCTAGAGACAATGATGGTGATGGTAGTGACAACTATGATAATGATGGAAGCAATGAGGACAACCGAAAGAAAAGTAGTTTGAAAAATGACAAGGACTTAATGATAAAAAGTCAGTGATTTCAAATCAGAGCTCTTCTAAGGAAAAGGCAAACAAACTTCTAATAATTCCTCACAGTGACAACATGGAATCTCCGTAGAAAAAGGTATGTTTTTAATTTGGATATGGTTATGTCTCTAGTTGAAGTCTATTGAAATAAAACACTTTTTCACCCCATGGCTTCACTGTTTGGTTGATAATAAGACCTTGGGGGTGGGGCTAAGGTTAGTGATGTTTGTGAGCTCACTAAATAAAATGATCATCTCTTCTTTCAAATACAATTACAATCCTGTAGACAGTGGAATTAAGATAATCTGTCGATGATGACCGTAAGAGTATATGAGAAATTATTGCAAAATTTATTTGGGCCTTTGGCAGTGAGATTAACTCCTTTTCAAGTGTCTTCTAGACTGGAATTAAAATATTTTTTTTAACATTACTCTTAAAGTGTTTTAAGTTGATACGGTCAATGGCAATCATATTTGAAGAATATTTGTTTAACTTTAATTTAACTGAAATTTGTTTTTTAAAAACTGAGATACAATTTTTATTTCAGTTTAAATGACTGAACTTTAGCATATAAGTTCAATAATTCAGTTTCTTTAGTTTAATTTTAAGAATTTTAAAGCTTTACAAAGTTTGTCTTAAAATAATTTTTAAAGCAATAATTAAGTTTCATTTCATTTTAAATTGAGATTCATCAAAGCAGTTGTAAAAATTGAATAGCCCTACACGTTCTTTTGTCCATTAATGGCAAAGAGACCATTTATTGACAAGTGCTAATTCATAGCAAAGAATAAATTTATTTACAAGAGTTGTTATCAAAATGTTGTATTCATCTGCTGAATTAAAAAGTAGACAAAATTACTTTTGACCAGGTGCTAGTAAGATGTTAATTTTGTTTCATGGAGCAAGGGTGATGATTTTGTCTTTTTTAAGGTGCTTTCAATACTTATCTGCTGATGTTTATTGAAGGGAGTTTTGGATAGGGTTTTATATCTATGATCTTTAAGGCCAAAGCCATTTTTTGCAAAAATGTTACTGCTTACATGTCTGCAAATTTTATTTAAAAAATAATAAAAAGCTGATTGTTTTTTAGAAGCACTTTCTCAGATGTCTTTGAAAAAATATGATTGCATGGTTTGGATTAGAGAGTATTATAGACATAATTATGGTTATTCTTATTTTTACTTGCAGCCACTGTTGTTAATTTAAGACATTTATTTTTAAGAGAATGTCTAATGAGAATTTTTGGTGACTTTGTTCATGGTTATTCCAATCTTAAATTTGCATTGAATTTTGAAAGACATTTTCTATTATTTGATTTTTAAAATATTTTAGAGACCAAATTGTAATTGTAATAGTTGTTTTAAATTCAACAAAGCTTTATTCAAAACTGCAAATGGGTTGGAACAATAATAATTTGTGGCCATCTTTCAATACCGTCTCATTGCTTACCTTGATCAATTGTTGGTCGTTTGAGATGGTGGTACATGAGATTATATATTGTACCAGTAGTACATGAGATTATATGTTGTACCAGTAGTACATGAGATTTTATGTTGTACCAGTAGTACATGAGATTATATATTGTACCAGTAGTACATGAGATTTTATATTGTACCAGTAGTACATGAGATTTTATATTGTACCAGTAGTACATGAGATTATATGTTGTACTAGTAGTACATGAGATTATATATTGTACCAGTAGTACATGAGATTATGTGTTGTACTAGTAATACAAGAGATTATATATTGTACCAGAAGTACATAAAATTATATATTGTACCAGTAGTACATAAAATTATATATTGTACCAGTAGTACATTAGATTATATGTTGTACCAGTAGTACATGAGATTATATGTTGTGCCAGTAGTACATGAGATTGGCATTGTGTGTTCCATTTAACTGTAGTCAGTCAGTTCTTCATGACACTTCAACTAAATTATTCAAATATAACGGAGTAAATCCAATGTGTTTCCCTTACTTTGTCCCTCACTTCTACGGTACCCTACCCTTTTAATACAAATCTCCAATTTAAAAAAAAATGTTTGTATTAAGATTATTGGTTTGGCAAATGTATAAAGTCAGGATATTTTAACAATTTAAAATTTTGAGTCTTGTTTACTTTTGAATAATTTGTAGTTTTATAGTAAGGAATTTAAGATAGACAAATAGATCAAGTTGTCCTTACTATTAAGTGTTAAGCACCTAAATATACTGTACCATAAAACTAAAAGATAACAAGCACCAAATTGTAGCACATCAGTTAGGAGGGCACGTTCTCATAATTTTTTAGAAGAAATTAGCTGTGCCAGAATCTAGCTCAATGGAAACAAAGTGCCACTGATTAACCTGGCACCCTGATTGGTCACTGATTTACCTGGCACTCTGATTGTTTACTGATTAACCTGGCACTCTGATTGGTCACTGATTAACCTGGCACCCTGATTGGTCACTGATTAACCTGGCACCCTGATTGGTCACTGATTAACCTGGCACCCTGATTGGTCACTGATTAACTTGGCACCCTGATTGGTCACTGATTAACCTGGCACCCTGATTGGTCACTGATTAAATCGTATGTGTATTAATTAATTGTATTATTGTAATTGATAAGTCTGTATCAGAATTAAGATACTCAGATAATTCATTATGTTTATTGTCATGACTTGTTTCATAATGTTTTGAGTTGTCCTGTTTGGTTGGTATTGAATAAATCATATTCTTCTTAAACTTATTTGAGTGTCATTGAATATATTGCTAGTGTTTATAAATCATGTAATGATAGACATCCAAATTTCAAAGTGTTCATTTTAGTTATCACTTTTGATATGAAAAATGCAAACAAAAACCCTTTGGAAAATATTCAAATGATTATTTTTCAATAAATGGCATTGCAATCTTGTAGAAGAAAATGATGTTTTGTGAAGCAGCCTGACCAGCGAGATTTGAATGTTGTTTATGACTTGCTTATAGTAGTTATAGCTTCATAATTAAAAGAGGCAAATAAAAAGATAGCTACCACCAGTCGTTAGAACACAGTCAACTTCTAGTTATAAGAACACAGTAAACTTTTAGTCATAAGAACACAGTCAACTTCTAGTTATAAGAACACAGTAAACTTTTAGTCATAAGAACACATCAACTTCTAGTTATAAAAACAGAGTAAACTTTTAGTCATAAGAACACGTCAACTTCTAGTTATTAAAACACAACTAACTTCTTGTTCTAGTCTAGTCAAAAGAACACAACAGCGTTAGGGGACATTATTTATTTAATCTCTTTTTTTCTCTATTGATTAATTAAAAAATTTTAAAGGGATGAAAATCATAGAAACCATTTAAAATTGTATCTATGAGTCGTGCTGAGTAAATAGTAGAAGCTTAGTTTACAAAATAGAAAAATAAATTCAAAAGAAATGTTTTTTTAAAAAAATATTGTAGGTAGGCCGAAAATATTAATTAAGACTTTCAAACCACTAGTATAAAATACTCTAACTCTCATATGCTAAAAATTTAAACAATATGAAATTCGGGGGTTAACTTCTGAGGACAATCTTCAATCCATATTCAGTGGTTAGTTGCTTCTTAACTAAAGTACTGTAACAATGATGAAAAAGATACAAAAATGGCAATAAAATGTTTGGGAGCTACCCATTACAGTATAAAAATTTAGAATGTAAGTCAGGGGCAGACACATTTTTTTCTTAAAGAACATGTGACAGTCATTGAGTTTGGATCACAAAAAGGTTTAGTGATACTATAATTATCATCTTCATGGTGGAAAGTCATGGGGCAGTCTCACCCTGATTAAAAATTTCATTGTTTGTTGTTGAACATTGCTGGGGAAAAAATAGACATTGAAACATCTGTAAATAAACAAAACTATCTCGATATAAAATGTCATACTACTCATACTATTCACTGATCTGATTTTTTTAAAAATACGGTTGTTTAAAAAAAATCAATCATCTTACATAACAAAATGTTGTCATCCCAAGAAAATCCAGAGGTAGTCTTGACCAGGAACATGGACAATTTTGGGTGTATGATTATTGGAGTCTTGACCATCAGCACACCAAGGACAACTTTGGATGTATGACATTGCTGTCTTGACCCTTTTGTATGTCCCCTTCAGTGCCAAGAACTGTCACAACTAACTGTTCTGTCCACAACATCCTTATTATTTCTAGCACCATACAGTAACATCCTTATTATTTTTAGCACCATACAGTAACAATAGTAACATCCTTATTATTTCTAGCACCATACAGTAACATCCTTATTATTTCTAGCACCATACAGTAACATCATTATTATTTCTAGCACCATATAGTAACATCCTTATTATTTTTAGCACCATACAGTAATATCCTTATTATTTCTAGCACCATAATTAACATCCTTATTATTTCTAGCACCATATAATAACATCCTTATTATTTCTAGCACCAAACAGTAACATCCTTATTATTTCTAGCACCATACAGTAACATCCTTATTATTTCTAGCACCAAACAGTAACATCCTTATTATTTCTGGCACCAAACAGTAACATCCTTATTATTTCTAGCACCATACAGTAACATCCTTATTATTTCTAGCACCATACAGTAACATCCTTATTATTTCTAGCACCATATAATAACATCCTTATTATTTCTAGCACCATACAGTAACATCCTTATTATTTCTAACACCAAACAGTAACATCCTTATTATTTCTAGCACCAAACAGTAACATCATTATTTCTAGCACCAAACAGTGACATCCTTATTATTTCTAGCACCAAACAGTAACATCCTTATTATTTCTAGCACCATATAGTAACATCCTTATTATTTCTAGCACCATATAGTAACATCCTTATTATTTCTAGCACCATACAGTAACATCCTTATTATTTCTAGCACCATACAGTAACATCCTTATTATTTCTAGCACCATATAGTAACATCCTTATTCTTTCTAGCACCAAACAGTAACATCCTTATTATTTCTAGCACCATACAGTAACATCCTTATTATTTCTAGCACCATATAGTAACATCCTTATTATTTCTAGCACCATACAGTACCATCCTTATTATTTCTAGCACCATATAATAACATCCTTATTATTTCTAGCACCATACAATAACATCCTTATTATTTCTAGCACCATATAATAACATCCTTATTATTTCTAGCACCATATAATAACATCCTTATTATTTCTAGCACCATACAGTAACATCCTTATTATTTCTAGCACCATACAGTAACATCCTTATTATTTCTAGCACCA
>MUZC01004699.1:294614-323048 GCA_002072015.1 Radix auricularia | reverse complement strand
GAAAAATTCTTTGCGGTCGTCTGATATGTAAAAGTTTGAGAATCACTGGCTTACAATTTATTTAATGTCTTTTACTTAGCTTCACGCGTGTTACAATATTATATTGTAGAAATACATTAAATGAATACTTCAATGACAAAAAAAGGGATTTGAAACACTTATTTTGAAAATAAAGTGTGTTGTTTTTTTTTGAAAAAGGGGGGGGGGTCAAAGTTTTGTGACGTACTTTTGGAGGGGGGGTCTACGATTTTGTGACGACGCGTGACGTAGGGGGGGAGGGGGTCAAAAATCGGCAAAAATCGCGTGACGTCATTTATGGACGGCCCCTTAGTCTACAAGAGATTTGGAAGTGCTTGCGTGCAGACAATGACATTTGCTCCTTGACACTTTTAAAATCAGCATAGAGACTGTTCTCCTCTCCTACGTTAGTGTCAGTTTTGCCTTACAAAATTCACAGCCCATTTGACTAAACAAAACAGACAGGCTAAGACCAATTAATGATAATGAAGACATAGTGCTTCTGTTAAATTTATCAACCTTCACCTGTGGTCATTCAAAGTTTAATTTTCTTTTTTGAGGCACTTTATCTCCAACAAGATGGTGGATAAAACTAACCCACTGCAATTCATTTTGGTAAAAGGCATAGGGTTACCCTGACCTTCTTGAAGGTGACCAATGAGAGCTTAGTGATGTATCCAAACAGTGGGACGCGGTGGTCGAGTGGTAGCGCGCTCGACTGGCGTAGCTGTCGGGATTCGTTGTCTAGGGGGTTCTGATTGTGACTTCACCGCCAACTTGCGTACATAGATTGAACACAAAGTCCTTGTACTAACAGCAATCCTTGTTCACATGAGTCTTCACTCGTAACATATGAACATCTCTATTAATCGTAGTACAACTCCATGCGTCTTAACATCACATATAACAACTCTCAGTCCAACAGACGAACACTGGGCAACTCTAAAACTCATGTATCCCTTGTGTACTGCAGGTCGAAGGTTCCTCCATATACCAACCAACCTCTATCTCTCGTTCACAACAACTGCCTTCTCACTACGTCACGTTCACACTCTTACGTCATACCTTTCATACCACGCGCACCGCACCAAACACAAGTAACAACATTGACATGTCAGAGAAAACCCAATAACTCTATAATGTTTCCCTGACAGTAGCGATGGTCACGAGTTCAAATCCACACGAAGGCTAAGGAGTCCCCGAGTCACCCAGCTCTGAATGGGTACCTAACTAGACAATAGTTATGCGGCTGGGTAATGCGTGGAACCCTCATACTATAAGTTATAGTTATAGCCGTGGCCTGTGACCGCTGCATCACTTGCCAACAGATCATCTGTCATGGTCTGTGGACACAATTATCTTCTGCATAGAAGGAGCGTCTGTAATCTAAGATAAGATAAATTTTGTACCATCATGACGGCCCATCCAATTACCTTTCTTTAGGTGCATGATGACCCATCTATAGGTGCCTAACATAAGGCTACTTGAGGAACATGTTTATTAAGGGTTTTCACTGACCACTGTCGGTTGGAAAATCCAGTTTTTGAAATTGTTGCCTTTATACATGTAAATGTACCAATTAAGTCATTAAAAATGATATTACTATTCCAACTACATCCGCCTCAAATACATTTCCATCTACAAAACATGCCTGATAGATAATGTCATGTACTCTACATTATGTTGAAATAGGAAAATAAAATTTTCTTTAGTATCTGGGAGAAGACAGGAAAACCCCAAACCAGGTTCAAGACAGACTTCACAGTTTTTAAAAAAAATCTATTTCTATCCGTCTTATCTTTTTTTTGAGCTACATTTGTCTGTCTGAAAATAACAACCTCTCATCATCTCTACATTTTAAAACTTGAATGCTGCCTGTGTGCGAAACTTTCTACAAAACAATCACACTTTCCTGTTCTGAGATTTGTTTCGCTACCATCCAGTTCAATCTCGTTAGCCTGACCCTTCACCTTTGAATCAACAGATTCCTTTGATGTGGTGGGTGCTCTCTTGAATTGGTCATCCATCATTCCCAACATATGCTCAAAGTAGATGTTGTGGACGGGAACAGATGCAGTCTGTGCCATCAGATCTGGTTAAGATCAGCCAACTCAACCTCTGTGTATGCTTTAGCTGCTTAGCCATAACAAAAACAGCCACCTTCCCCTGTTTGTAAGTTCATGAGCTTGAGTGGGACATCATACTGTTCTAGTGGCTGGTGGAACACAGGCTGTGAGGACGAGAAATGGGATGCATTTAATATCTCTTACTTAATGTGGTCAAAGGTCATGCATGGTTTAATCATAATCATATCATGAGTCTGTTACAAAAAAGGAAATAGTGGATTATTGAAATGGATCCCACACAAAATGTTAAATGTAAAGGTTGCAAATTTTTTTAACGTAACGTAACCATACACTATAGACTACAGTATAGACTTTACACTATCATGCACAAAATTTTAAGAATATAAGATTCTAAGTCTAAGTGAAGTAAGTCTCTACTCTAATTAATGGTTCACAGACAAAACGGCCAGACAAATTGGCCCAGGGCAAACCGGCCCCTTAAATTCCGGCCCCGGTCCAAACAGCCTCAGGCAAATAGGTCCTTGGCAAAAGGATGTTAATGGAATAAAATTGTATATTATTATTTTTACTCACCGATTCAGTATTCAGTGTCAGTTTTAGTTAACACACAACAATAATTATAACATCACAAGGAATAATTTAATAACAGTTAAAGTTAAAATATATGGTAGCAAGTCATAATTGTTTGTTGCGAAGAAATAATATCAAAACGTCATAAAGAATAATTTGACTACTTTTTTAAAAGGTGAACAATGGTTAAAGTTAGGGATGTGGAATTAAACTATTTAGACTATTAGCCCTTGTTAAAATGCAACAAAAAAAATATTTAAAAAATAATGTAATCAATTTGTATGGGGCAATTTTGACCGGGGCCGATTTGACAAGGCCGTTTTGACGGGTCACCCTAATAATTAATCTTAAAGTAGACTAAAAAAAACTGAAAAGACTAAAGCAAGTGAAATTCTGATTTACTCCTTTGAAATAAAATGCATTAATAGTTCTCGTACTTTTATTTAAGGATCCGAACTTTGACTTAACTTTCATGGGACTCGAACATTTAAAATGGATCTTTTGATATAATTATAATAACACTCATCTTATCAAAAATCTTTAACGAGTGTAATTTAAAGTAATTCCCTATGAAAGTTCTAATTACTTGTACTTTTTCTTTTAAAACTTTTATTTCAAAAGATTGGCTATTCTAAAGAGAAACAACTGATGTAATTCTTTACTTTCAGCAATACTACATGAGTTAATACGCTTGATTTTTTTCAAATTAAAAATATTAAATATGGGGAGGTAAGCGATAACGTCTTAAAAGCATTTCATTATTTCCAGCTATTTACCTTTAACTTTAAACCATAAAGCTACAAATGGTACCTGAAGCAGAATTTTGGTTTCGTATTATGTTTTGATTAATATTTTTAATACTTTTTATTTTCCTTTAAATAATTTTAAATTTATAAATTATAATAAATATGTAAATTAGTGTTATTCTTTTACTTTTAGTAGGTAAAAAGTTTTTAAAATAAAAGTAGTTTTGCTACTTTTTTTAATTATGGATAAACATTTTATAAAACCAGACTTTTTAGACTAAAACTATTTTAGTTCCAAAATAAAAAATGATTGAAATTGTAAGTCCATCTTAAGTCTAGATTTTTATGTTTAACTTTTGTTTTCTGTTTTGGCTGTTTGTAATAATTTTATTTAAAAATCATTCACTTGAAATCATGTTGTTAGTTTGGTAGGACAGACTAATTAAATCTTAAATAAGCTGTTCAATAATTTATTGTGCTGTGCTTTCAACTCATGAATTATGACTTGTAATGTGTCAGAAGTGACATTTTACTAAATAATTAACCTGTACTACTGATGTGATAATATTAGACATTTAGAATATATTTTTTCATGAATCAACCTTTAGATTGTGCGAGAGCAGCTCAACATAAAATCATTCATTTCAAATAAACGGAAAGGATTAGGGTAATTCAGTGTTAACATTGCCAACAGGTCAAGGCATTAATTTCATAATTCAGTGCTCATGCACATATTATGGAAATATAAAAAGTAAAATTAGCTTAATAAGTATTTGAGATTATTAAGTTAGTTAAATAAAACATTTAATTAATAAAAAAAAGTCTTACCATTATTTTTAATTTTAATAAAAATTTATTTATTTTATAATTAGTCATTCTGCATGATATGGAAATGCATTCAGCAGTCTGCCAAGGAATGTGATAAAAAGTGTTAAGATTAATTCATCCCTATTACTATTACCATTTATTCCATGAAATATTTTATTGTGAAATCTCAGTAAAATTGAAGCCATGACATTTATTTACAAGAAGAGTTTATATTCTGCATAGAAAATTGTAAACATGAATCCTAATTGAGAAAATTTAGTATCTACAATAGAAATTTTTTAAAAAATTAACATCAAAAGAAAAGAAATTATCAAATGGAGAGTTTGTTTTTATTTAAAACGAGAATAGCAATTCATCTCACTCTCACACAGTTCTACAACTTGCTTGGTTCTAAAAGTGTCTGGTCAAGTCCAAGAGATCTCAAATTGTATTATCAAATTAACTGGGTCAAATAAAATGAAGTTAACAATAACATTTCTAATTTACCAGGGCAAATAAGAACAGTTTATAAAAAAATAACATTATGCAATTAAACTTGGACATCACAACTTTTTAAAAATAAGTCTCAAATCTTTTAGGGAAAACTATTTTAACTCTAAACACATTTCTTTGTCCCTTTAGAAAATGTGTTTACCCACCATAACATTTTTAAAGCTAATGTTTCTGGGAACTTCACAATGGAAACACAAAACAAAATTTTCTTTTAAATGAATCAAATATCAAATTTTAAAATACTAATTTTTTCTTTGTCCCTCACACCTGGCCTTGACCTCATTTCAAATACACATCATAGTGTATTAGTTAACCCAAACACCCTTGACCTCAGAATGGAATATTCCACCATGCCAAACACATGAAGTCTCTCACACATAAATATAAAAAGACATATGTGATCAATAGTCATCATGGAACTGCTATTAGGGAATTATTCACTTCAATCCCCTTGAAAAAAATCATAACTATCAATAATAGCTATATATCATAAAAATGGAGCAAACTGGTAAAGCCACATCATATATTCAATGTTCAATTGGTCTATTTGTGTTGGAGGAGCAAAATTTGAAAGTTAGGGTGTGAGGGTATACATTTATTTTATATACCATTAATTAACACCAAAAAATGCTCAAAATAAACTTGAAATAATTCAAGAAAGTGATTGGTAAGAAATTGGGTCGGGCAGAGTGAGCAAAACCAAAGCTAATAGTTTGAATGGATGGGGGTCAAGTCTTGCCATGACAGAGTCTAGTAAGGAAACATTTTAATTAGGATTAATCGTTTAAAAAAATTTCACAACTAAATTATTTCTTAACCATCTATAGACACATCACTTTTTTATTTTTGGAATTTAAAAAGTAACCAAAAAAATAATAAAAAATAGTTCCTGACCATTACAGGAACATTTTGGTTTTAAACTATTGAATGACGGGAATGTTTAAAATGTTGATAAAAAGTTTGGCTACAATGATTCTAACACTCTGCCTACTTATCAAACCAAATGAAAAGCGTATTAAGCTAAAGGCAGTAATGGAGTCTGATTCAGAGACAGCATTTGACGACAGCTCTTCTGTTGAAATACTGCGTTACAAAATGGAGATGAAAGATCCTGAATCCATTAACCCTCTACAATGGTGGAAACTTATCCGATAATGTCATTCTATGCCACGAATGTTTTTTTGCATACCAGTTACCTCAGTTCCATGTAAATGATTGTTCAGCCCAGCTGGTTATATTGTGAATTAGACCCGGTCATCACTTGAACCAAATAATGTCAACACACTTGTCTTTTAGCGTAGTTGATTAAAAGATGACATATTAAGGAGACATTCCAGTGTTATTTAGATTTTCACCAAGAATGTTTAATAAGTGTTATTTTACGACATCATAAATTTTAATCTTGGGCTTTAATCGAAATTAACTATTAATTAATAGTTAATTTTTCAAAAGTTCAATTTAAATTAATCGTTAACAGCCCTAATTTTAATGCAAAGACATGACAGCCCTTGAAGTGCTGTGAAATACAAACTACTGGTCCCATCCATTAACTAAAAGGAATACAAACCTCTGCAATGATCCAATTGCCATTAAAACTTGCAATACTTTGTTTCTCTTTGGCATTAAATGGGTTATTGGTTGCAATTTAAAAAAATGCTTTTTAGTGCCTCACAAGGTGTTTTTTAAAATTACAATGATCTAATGCTGTTTTTAATGTAAAAATTCAAAAAGAAATCCTTACATCACAGAAATAAACAATTTTGATTTAAAAAATCAATCTTTGCGCTGGTTTTAATAACAGGCCCTGATTGTTGGCTGATTGTCAGCTGAGTGTCTGACTAGCAGACAGCTGGTCAGTTTTCTCTGGACTCTGCCTTCCTAATGGGTTTTTTCTGAGGATGCTGGGAATGACCAACGTTTCGGCTTTTTCAATGCTCTGATGGAGGACAAAATAAAGAGAAGTGTTACGGTAAAAAAACTAGAGGTACAATTTGTTTTCAGCTATCTTTGAGTGAACTTTTATTATTGGCAGCTTAGGTCATAAACAACACATGACTTAGTGATTTCAAAGAAATTTAACCTAATGTTTGGTACCCAAAAATTTTAAAATATTTTATACTATTGAATTTGAATAACAAATTACGTTGTAATTATATAATTTTAAAAACAAATTATTTTTAATGTCATTTCAAGCAACAAAGTTTTAAATTAATTGAAAAGAACCTGCCTCATCTGGCCAGATACACTGTAGAACCCAGAGAACAATCATATTGAGAACTGCAGTGAGCATGAACAGCTTGCCACTAACCGGTCCGCACTGGTTATATCTGAAAACAGCAGGGAACAAGCATTAGATCAGAGAGATTAAAGTTTTTAAATTGTGCATTGCTACACATAAGTTAAATTTTTACATGTGACTTAAAATACCAGTGGTCAGAAAAGAAGCTTGAAATTTTTTAAATGTTTAAAACTTATAAGTTATGAAATTCTTGTTTTATTTTTTTTAAAAATAATTTTTTTTAAATCTTTAGGTATAAAATCTTTTTTTTTTTAATTTAAGGTTTTAATTTCATTTAACTACTTATTACTATTGTAAGGAAACAACCTCTGGCTTGAGGACTACCAACAAATTAAAGTATCAATAAAATTAATTCAAGCTGTTCAAATCTGGCTTTATTAAAAAGAATCTGGTAATTAATTGCTTTTGCTGCCGATTCCTGATGTGTTTGGAGAGTTTAAAAAATACATTTGTTATTTTAACAGGGTATGTCTAGACATAGGTCTGTGACGTCTAATCAGGCATATTTATACCTGTTAAAACATCTTATATAATCTTTTTCTAAAAGCGTGATTGCAGTCTCACCTACATTTTGTCCACTTTGAGAGTTGAGTAGAGACAATAGCAACCAATCAATTTTTTTCTCATTCTGTTATTTTTATTTAGGATTTTTAAAAAATGCATTTGTGGTTCCTTGATATTTTAAAGATAAATATAGAGTTTCCTTACAGTGGCGTAGCTAGGGTCATGTGCGCCCGGGGGCATGACACAAATTCTGTGCCCCTTGAAGGACCCAAAAATTCTGGGGGCTCACTGAGCCCCCAAGAAAAATGTGAAATTTTACGTTTTATAGGGTTCATTTTTTTAAGCAAATGATATTTTAATGAAATACAATACATACTAATAATTCTCTATACGATTAGATCTATACACAATTTATTAAAAAAACAAAAAAACTCTACTAATTATACATGACTCGAATAGACATAATCTAAAATAAATTGATCTTCCTTGATTTGAATGTCGTCAATCTCGCTGTTAAAATTGATATTCTCAAGTGTTCTCTTTCGATGCTAAGGAGTGCAAGATCATCCAGACGATCTTGATCCATTGAAGCACGTAATTAAGACAAAATAAGGTTTAGTTTGCTAAAGGACCGATCACAGCTTTTAGTTGAAACGGCAATTTTTAGAAGTATTTGAAGTGAAATGCGCAGATTCGGAAATACGTAATCTCCATATGAAACAATAAAATCGAGAAGATCCAAAGTAGTTTCCGGTAGAACTTCAGTCCGGGTACTGAGCATCATTTTTTAGTCACTGATTTCTGTGCACAATTTGTAGAAATTAGCAAAATCTGAGCAATTTTAACGAACTGTATCGACTTTTGTTTCAGCAAGAAGAGATTTGACGTCTATTAAAAATCCAAATTTGTTTTTTAGGTTGTTTTAGACGTAAAATCCGCATTGATATCTCCTGTTGGAGATTATCAATTTCGCTGTTCATAGCAGGTGCAATTTCTTCTTATGGAGAAAGTTCTGCTTCTCTTTTTAATTCTCGAAGGCATCCTCTGATGTCGTCTAATCTTAAGTCAAACTCGATTCTCCAAGTTGTGCAACTTCTTTCCCATTGTCTACCGCAACATGGCTAAAATTAATACGAATGTTGACAATTTCTTGCTCAAGCGATTCAAGATCAGATTAAGCTACCTTGAAACTCACAGTAGGATTCTGGAACCGTTTCTGGACACTATCAACTTTATCAAGTATGATGTTTCAGAAATGTTTAAAATCTAGGAAGTTTAAGTTTTATATACCTACCAGCAAAGCTTCTGCATCACTCCTGGTGTCAGGCGTCATATTTGTATGTTCTGATAACTTTTCCAACAGCCCTGCCATGTCATCTAGTCCTTCATAAATTGCTATAACAGCTTCTGATTGTGCACTCCAACGTGTTTCAGACTCCCTCTTCATTGGGATTGGCACAACTCTTTTTAATTTTTCCCAACAAGTTGTTGAAAGGGAGAAAACATAAATTTATACTTTCAACTGTTCCAAAAAACGTGAAAAACAACTGGATCATGTTTAGTTGAGTGTACTCTTGCTAAATTTAAGCTGTGGTTACCACAGTTGATGAACAATGCTCTGTGATTTTTAGCACATTTTTGCTGTTGAAGGCCGGATACATTCCCGGTCATTACAGCAGCATTGTCATAACATCGTGACCGACAGTCGGATAGTTGTATGCTATTAGATTCCAGTTTCTCTACGATAAATATTTCAAGGCTTGTTGCGTCTTTGGGATGTATCTGTGCAAAATCTGAAAATGATTATTTGATAGTTACTTTTTAGTTTGTAAATCCCCATCCACAAATCTGATGACTTGAGAAAGCTTTTCCGGTGTCCTAGATCGATTGGAGTCAAGTAAGATACCGTAGTACTTGTGTTTTCTGATTTCACTCAACAGCTGATTCCTTACAGTCGATGTAAGTAGGTGGATAAATTCATTTTGGATTTCCGGTGATAAATAAGATACTAAACCTAGATTTTCTCGGGCATTTTGTTGGTGTTTTTTTTCTAACAGTGGATCCTACTGAGCAACAAGTTTGATCACAGATGGACAGGAAAGGGAGGCCGTGTCTGATGTCTCATATGAAAGGAATCCAACTTGCTTTGACAAATCGATACAAGCCCATGAGAGGAGAGACCTTCCCTCCCCTCTCCCACTTTACTCCCTCCACATGAGGATTGGGGAAGTACGATTTATCTTTTTAATGAGTCACAGCATGCAGCAAAGGGACGCGAATTAACCATTCTGTTAGCTAGTGGTTCTCAACCTTTTGAGATTCCAGGACCACTTGAAAAATATGTGTCTTAGTTACGGGCCACTACTAAAAATTGTACTACTGCCGTGCTGAAAAGTTAGATATAATTATGCTGTGTATATAGATAGCTATAAGTAGTAAACAAAACATGTTAGTTAGTAAAACGGTACTAATATGCTACGATTTGTGTGCTCCTTATACAATACTCTTTCTTTTGTAACAAACTAATGTCATTTATATTATTCTCATAGTCTTCTTATTTAAGTCTACTTGCTAACTATAAAACAAATAACTTTAAGTCATAAACAGTAGTTTATATTTAAAAGCCTGCTATATTAGTTTATTTAGTACGAACAATGTTTTGTTTTTATTGTAAGCACTGCAGACAAACCCCTTTCACAAAGTTGCAAGGGTAGAAGTATTTTTAAAGCTTTCTGAGACAGTTCAGAGTACTCCAAATTTCATTAACCCAACTTTCTGATGCAACATATTCAAAGTGTTATCACTAGTCAGTTCAATTAATTGGTTTAATTACGATGTTGGTAATTTCATCATTATTGTGTTCGAGATTAGGACTGGAAACCCACGATAAATATCAAAATAGAAGAAATAAAATTAGCCCTGCATTTATTGAATATGACAAGAAATCAAATTAATCAACAGTGGTTTATTTATATATTTCTGCATTTTCTGGTTTTTCGGTGATTTCGTACGATTTATCAAACATCTCAAAGTTACCTTGACATAATATTCTTTTTCAAAGATCAAGTTTTTTCGTAAAAGCAGACATTTTGTCCCTGAGAGTTATGTAATGTATCTGCTTTCCTTGCCGAGTTGAATTAAGTTTATTTAGTTTTTCAAAAATTTCAGCCAAGTAAGCCAGACAGCAACCCATTAGCCATGGTTCATATTATCAACAAGCTCTAAGTTATTTCTACATGAAACTCTCTTACGTCATCACGTAATTCAAACAGTCTGATAACCAGCGAATTTCAGTATACATTAGTAACTGTTAATGTTCAAGATTCATATTCGAGCATAAGAAATCAAAGAGACGAGAATTTAATTGACGAGCTTAATAAAATTAAAAACCATTATGGCCAGATCAGAAATATATTTAAGTCTGCGTTAATTCTTTTACTTGCTAGTCTTTCTCGATGAATACTACAGTGCGTAAATTTCATGCTTTGCTCATGAACCATCTGGCAAATCTTCGCGGACCACTAGTTGTCAGTGCACCACAGGGTGAGAACCACTACTTTAAGCCACTCCTTTTTCTTGTCTTGGTCATTTTGGTTGCTTTTAGTGTCGAATCTGGTAACTCTATTAAAAGAATCGTACTGGTCTCTAACTGCTCACTCCCATCAACTCACAGTTCTTTTAATTAAAAAAAACACATCAGCAATCCTACATTGTGGATGTGTCATTTATTTATGAGTAAAATGGCGCCCCTTAACGCTCAATGGGGGCGCCAAAATCATGTTTACCAACTGTTTTGTAATAAAGATATGTTCGGAGCTCCAATATTAAATCTTGCAAACGTATTTGGGATACATTAGTTTACATTAAAATGAAATTAAATAATGAGTTTTAATATTCATTTTGGCGCCCCCTAACGTGGCGCCCGGGGGCATTTGCCCCTCCCTGCCCCCCTCGCTAGGCCACTGGTTCCGTATGGTGGATTACTGCCGCTTTAACAGATGTTTCTAAACAAACTGGTGTGTTATTGGAGAGCTAAATTTTCACAGAAAACTTTTTAAAAATTTACATTGTCTAATATCTTTAAATATGAACTGACAGAGAACCATCTACTACAAATAACAAGTATTTGTTTGAAAAGTGAAAATTGTTTGCAGAAGTCGTAAGCTTGAGTGTTTTATAGATGGCCAACAGGATGAAAACCCTCAATTTTGTTATATTAACTTCTGTTTTGTGAAAGGCTAATTAAGAAGACTTCAACAGTTTTAAATTAATGTGCATACAAACAAGGATGTCACTTCAGAAACTTGAATTTCAAGGGACACTAACCCAATAACTTGAAGTTTAAGAACCTATTCTAGCAACTTGTACGGACCTGTTGAGTCGCGTTGCCGTGTCAGGAACAGGAGAATCCATCACCATCCTATAAACTTTCTCTGTTCTCTCGGCCACGTCACGCCAGGAGTACAGGGCCTTGATAGTCTCATGGAGCTTGAAGGGGTCAAGGACCTTGTTGTTGATTCTGTCTTCAATTGCTTTCTCTAGCTCTCTAGAAAGAGCTAGAAACAGGATGTTTAGTGTTCAGGTATTTTTAAAACAAGAAATTTGATAGATAGAAAAGGAAAAAATTTTCAAGGTCACAAATGAACTCTTTGTAGATTTTAGATGTGTATTAAAAATAACAACTTTTAACATCCAAATTCAGATGAGGGCTCTTGTTTATTAACTGACCAGTCTGATGTTTAAATTAACTAACCAGCCTGATGTTTAAGTTAACTGACCAGCCTGATGTTTAAGTTAACTGACCAGCCTGATGTTTAAGTTAACTGACCAGCCTGATGTTAAAATTAACTGACCAGTCTGATGTTAAAATTAACTGACCAGTCTGATGTTAAAATTAACTGACCAGTCTGATGTTTAAATTGACTGACCAATCTGATGTTAAAATTAACTGACCAGTCTGATGTTTCATTGTGCATACCTTTTCTTAAACCAACACACCAAAATTTGTTTCCCAAGTATTAACATTTTCCTCAAATTACAAAACATAAAACATAGGGTCGGGGGAGATTAAAGAAATAAAAATGTTACAACCTTAAAGAAAATTACAGGACATGTTAATATTTAAATGGAGGTACCTAATCGATTCTGATAAAACCCTGAAACATACAAAAAATACATTCAAAGGTGGTTCCATTGTCTTATTGTTGGGGTCACCTTACCTTCAACATTGGGTTCAGCCAAATAGATCAATCCAGGCGGCAAAACCTCAGGGATGCCTCCAACTTTTGTACTGACCACTAGCAATCTGAAATTAAAAGTGTAATTTTTGTTTCATTTATACATAGACCATAGAAATTTTTAAACTGACCACTTTTTGTATCGACCACTGGCCATCTGAAAACAGAAGAGTTCCATTTGTTTTGTTTACTCACAGTCAGTGAGAACTTTCCCCTTCCTAATGTTAAACATTTGTTTTGTTTACTCACAGTCAGTGAGAACTTTCCCCTTCCTAATGTTAAACATTTCTTTTGTTTACTCACAGTCAGTGAGAACTTTCCTTTCACCTTCCTAATGATAAACATGTTTTAATGAATGATAAGATTCCACTTACCCACAAGAAGCAGCCTCAACTATGGCTATACAGAAAGCTTCTGTTAGGGAAGTGTTTAGCATTATGTCCCCTTGGACAAGAACCTGCAGTACAAAGTGACACAAGTTTATTTCATCATTCAACATTCTGTTACATTTGTTTTAAAAGGTAATTTGACATCACCCATAAGACAGATATTGATGCACATTGAAAAGCCGTTAAATTTCATTAATGGATGACACAAAAAACAGGAATTGTTTAGGAATCTCAACTGCAGATTTCAAAACTGTTTTTGTACAGGATGGCATCTAAAGATGTAGTTTTTAAAATTAATAAATTCCATAAATGTTTCTTAAATGACATTTGGCAATTACTATGAACAGATTTTTTTTTTCAATAACTTTTAGTTTTATTAAATCCTTAAAAAGTTCCTGCTTTTTGTGTCACCCTGTGCAAAGCAAAAAGGCAAAAATAAATTTTTTGAATTAACAACTTCCTATAACTGGAAACAATATAGGGAAAAAATCCCAAGGATGTGAGAAAGCAAACAGACAACATCCCACTTACATCTCTGATCTTGCTGTGCTGCAATGAACCCAACATGTGGACACGGTCATGGAGCTGCAGCTGTTCTCTGACTTCCTCCAGGATGATCCTCTTGGGGCCATCACCACCTGGAGATCAATGAGGAAAACTTAGAGAATATGGGGGTGCTGTGAGATTTGAAGTTTTCTCCTAACATTTAAAAATAAATATTTTAATTAACTTCCTTCTTCAAAGTTACAAAAAAAGAGCAGTGGACATTAAATTTAAATACTCCCTGGGAAATATTTCAGTAATTATCAAGGAAGTGGTAAATATTTCAGTAATTATCAAGGTGGTAGTAAATATTTCAGTAATTATCAAGGTGGTGGTAAATATTTCAGTAATTATCAAGGTGGTGGTAAATATTTCAGTAATTATCAAGGTGGTGGTAAATATTTTAGTAATTATCAAGGTGGTGGTTCAACTAAATAAAAGAGGACATTCCTACTCATAAATAAAAAGTAGATTGATAAAGTCAAGTGGGGTGGGACTGCAAACAGACCAGGTAGAAAAGAAATAACTGAACATGTTTGCTTGCTGATGTAGGCTATTTGGTGATACGTCTGTTGTTTTGTTGCATATTTTACAGGCTTACCCATACCCTTACTCATACAAATACCCTTGAACATACTCATAAACATACACATACGAAAACCCTTACACATACCCATGGCAATACCCTATAGAATAAAATGATATAAAGCAAATCACAGGTACTTCTGCACCCCTAACCCCCCCCCCCCCGGCATGAATTTGTCTATTGCACCAGGGATCCATGCACTATTTTTCATGTAGTGACCTGGTAGCAACATTTAATGTATTTTATTTTATTTTGTTTAATTTTATGAGCTCATTGCCAAAAAATTGACATATTCATTAGGGCCAGCATTTATTTATTGAAATGGAGGATTGTAATTATATATTTTTGTCCTTTCTTTATAACTTCGGCCGACAGTCCGTGGACCACCACTTTGAGAAGCACTGTACAAGAGAATTTGAACTCACCTATAATAAACTCCACTTGAGGGTATTTTCTGGTAATGAGAGGTATAATTCCTGCCAGGAGGTCCATACCTTTACGGTAAACAAGGCGACTGATAACCACCACAGTGACTGCGAAGAAATAAAATGTATCTAGTGTAAATAAGCATTCTCTTGAGCAACAAGCGTTATGATGGCTTAACAATTAAATTATTGTAACAATGAATATATCAAGGAATCAACACAAGAATAAATTAGATTTTTTTTTATTGTTATGAAAATTTTTTATGCTCTCAGTGGTTGTCCTACTTTTTGAAGGGTTCCTTTTTGAAGGGTCCGGCTGAAACGCTGTGGGGTCGACGGCGTTTGGAATGACAGACACTTTGCTCGGCTCCATGTTGGCTCTGAGAACCGTGTTCTCCTTGCTGGAGAGAAAGAAAACTTCAAAGTATCAGTAAACAAGTAGAGCAATAATTTTAGAGGAGCTGAGCTTTTATCGTACCAAATAGCTAACTTAGTGAATGAGTTGATGAGCAAGATTTAAACATTACCTCAAATTGAGTTGGTGTCATTTAAAACATATATCAACTTACCACGTGTGGGAGACACAGATGGTGTGTGTGCAATCCGCAAGAGAAAAGTTCAAGACCTTGTTCGTCAGGATGGAACTGGCGTCTGCAAAGCCAAACAAGCTGTGATCAGTAAAGACAGTTTTAAGACCCATAGTGCGACCGTGAAACATAGCCTCGTGACCAAGAGTGGAAAATGCCTTGGAGAAATCAAAACAATGTTGATAAAACAGGGGCATGAGGCTAGCACTGTGTTAAACAGCTGAACAAAACTAAACATGAAACAGTAGAACAAAATAAAATCAATATTGTTCAATCATAATATTATTAATACTACAAATTAATTATCTTCCTCATTAGCTAACTATTTCAAATCCATTGAATTCTCTAAGTCTCAACCTAATTTAATGACATTGTGAGTGTAACTTGCCATCTAGAGATATTATAGCTCTTAATTCGATACCAAAATAAAAAATATCAAAGCTAAAAGGTAAAAATATCAAAGCTAAAAGGTAAAAATATCAAAGCTAAAAGGTAAAAATATCAAAGCTAAAAGTAAAAATATCAAAGCTAAAAGGTAAAAATATCAAAGCTAAAAGGTAAAAATATCAAAGCTAAAAGGTATAACTTACAGAGTGTCCGTGAACAATGTCAATGTTTTCTCTAAGAAATACATTCCTCAAGAGAGGGAATGAAGGAAACAATGTCGGCAGCACACACTGATTATAGAAAGGTGGAAATGGGAGGTAATACACCTGTGGAAATCATACAAAAATTTTGATTGAGTCAGAACTATTTATTTAGAGGTTATACATTTACATGTAACTTGTCTTCATAATCCTCAAGTAGTATCTAGGTGAGTTAAACAAAAAAATTTAAACCCTATGATCTACCATTTTAGCACCAGTGTCAGGGAAACATAGAGTTATTGGGTTTTCCCTGACATGTCAATGTTGTTACTTGTGTTTGGTGCTGTGCGCATGGTATGAAAGAGTATGACTTAATAGTGTGAACGTGACGTGACGTAGTGAGAAGACAGTTGTTGTGAGCGAGAGATAGAGGTCAGTTGGTATATGGAGGAACCTTCGACCTGCAGTACACAAGGGATACACGATTTTTAGCGTTGCCCAGTGTTTGTCTGTTGGACTGAGAGTTGCTACATATGATGTTAAGACGCATGGAGTTGTACTACGATTAATAAAGATTGCTGTTAGTACAAGGACTTTGTGTTCAATCTGTGTACGCAAGTTGGCGGTGAAGTCACGATCACAACCCCTAGACAACGAATCCCGACATTGGGGGCTCGTCCATCACGATAGTCATCAACACATTGGTGTGCTACAGACAGATCATCGCTGAACAGTGCAAGGTGTCGGATACACACCGTATCCATCTAGCAAGTCGCAAAAGAACCAGACAGTTTTGTCGAGCATCAAGGCGTCGACAGTGCTGTATAATTCAACGTTTTTTGGGGTACGTTCCCATACCAACAGAAAGGCATCCGCCTCCTAGTTGCTGCACAGTGTCCAGTGCGTTGCCGGTGAAAGTCCTGTCCGTGAGAGAGGCATCAGTCTCCTAGTTGCTGTCCAGTATCCAGTGTGTGGTCGGTGACAGTCCTGTCCGTGAAAGAGGCATCAGCCTCGTCGTTGCCTCCCAGTATCCAGTGTGTGTCGATGACAGTCCTGTCCGTGAAAGAGGCATCCGCCTCATCATTGCTGTCAATTATTCAGAGGCATCCGCCTCCTCGTTGCTGTCCAGTATCCAGTGTGTTGTCGAGTGCCAAGAGTGAACAGAGCTAGCACTTACAACGAGACCAGAACAGCCCAGGAGTCACAAGGGCAGACCAGAACCAAAGAACTTTGCCTATTTCAAGTGCCCAGGAAGGACCATTGGAATATAACTGTTATCACAAGAACTTTGAAGAAATTGAACAATTTAATGTTATTCTATGGATAAACGTGTGTGTTTTCATAAAACTGTAAGTACAACAATTAAATAATTAGAAACTATTGAAAAAAAAAATAGTAACGCAGGGCTAGACATTGCTAAGAGAATAAATATGGAAACTAGAGGAAAAAAAATGGAAGAGATGAATAAAATAATGGCGGAGCTTAGAGAGATGGGGGAAAAACACTTACAGTTAGAGGGAAAAGAGCTAAATACGTTCGTGTTAGAGCAGTGGAGAAAATGGGAAGAAAACAAACGCGAAGAAAAGAAAAGACAGGAAAGGGAGGACATTAGAAAGCATCAACAAAGGGAGGACATTAGAAAGCATCAGGAAAGGGAGGACATTAGAAAGCATCAACAAAGGGAGGACATTAGAAAGCATGAGCTAGAAATGTTGAGAATCGTTAAAGAAAAAGAAGAAATAAACTATGGGTTAAGTCTGAAATTAATAATGAAAGATGATGAAAATTTGATCTTAAAATAAGCACTAAGAGAAAAAGAGGTACTAATTGAAAATCGACAAGCTGACCAAAGGCAAAATGAGGCGTCAACGGTACACCAGTTAGTTACGATAGATGAAAAGACAGAATAGAGCAGAGATACACAAGGGGAAAATTTACTATAGTGATAATGGATGAATGTAATGAGGGAAAAACTGCAAAGTGTGCTGCAGAAATGGTAGAAAAAAGCACCGACAATGATGAAAATAAGAAAAGTAATGAGAACCACTGCAGAGGGTTCACACAAAATTATGACTTGTGCTCAAGGGAACTTTGGGTTGAGTCGATAGAGACAGACAATGCTTATGACAGCGGGGCAAACTTTTCTCGTGCCTCTCGAAAGAATACAGGGAGACTATGTGGGGACAGGTCGGACCATGAATAACCAGACCGTGACCGACAAGAACACAAATAGGCGTCACAACCAGTTTAAATTTAGATCGAAGTACGGAGACCATAACTCAGATGACCTGCGTGCTTGTCCGTTATGGCTAATGATTTGGATGATAGTTGGGGTCGTCATGAAAATATTTATAAGTGGGAGTGAAGATGAGTGGCTCGCCACAAGCAGAAACGGAAAAAAAGGCGAGCTTGACACGAGTTGGGGGATAGGTAGAGTTGCCATGTCGAAAGTCCCTCCTAGGCTTTGGTGGAAAACGAGCTAAAGATGACTTGAGCAAGAAGGGCTCCGTAAAAGGTCCCATGATGGGGACAGTGCTAATAAAGCTAGTTTTTTTTTTTTATGGTGCACAATTTAGCAATGAATATCATTTTGATTACTTGTTGGGGCAGGTTGTTAAAGATGACAAACTCATGTATTCAACCTTACAGATGTAATTAATTAAGAATTTCTTGTTTGTTTGTTTTGTTTGCGGTTGCAAATGAAAGTGATTCAATACCATGTTTTTTTTAATGTTGTTATAAATATCGGGTATTGATCTTATTTCATGTGTAGATTTAGAGGTTATACATTTACATGTAACTTGTTTTCATAATCCTCAAGTAGTATCTAGGTGAGTTAAACAAAAAAATTTAAACCCTATGATCTACCATTTTAGCACCAGCAAGGTTATACTGCATTTTTCCAGTCTGAAGTGTTAGTTAGGAAGTTTTTTCTTAAATTGATTAAAACAATCGAGGGTTAGATAACAACAACAAACAATTTTTTTAATAAATTGATTATGTCTCACAAAATGAAAGGAAAAAACTGTCAACAAAGTCTTACTTTTATACCATTAGCCAAGTAGCGAACTCCCTGACGGTCACCATACATGTGTGTCACTATGACAACTTTGTGTCCCCTCTCTACCAAACAGGAAGATAACTGATAGATGTGACTTTCAACACCTCCCATGTTTGGGTAGAAAAAGTCTGAAACCATGCTTTAATTTAAAAATAATAAAATATTATATTGAAATAAATCGAAGCTTAAATCCAATAATTCTCAAGCTGAAATGTAACCATGTAAAAACTTGGCCACATGAATAGAAATACATTTTGCTACATCTACTACTACCACATGTTAAAAAAACATAAATTCAGTCATTAACACATGATTTTTGCAATAAAGAATAAAAATTTGAGTGGGGAAATAAGGATTAATAAGGATATAGAAAAAAGCTTAGCCATTACATCATAATACCCAGCTGCTGCTCCTACTCCCTACATCACTAATCTCTCCTAGCCTCAAAATAAATATTCTGCACCCCACTTAGTATCCACCACCCAGTGTGTGTAAGCCAATCACAGAAATACATGGAAAGACTTTTTTTTAAAAAATTACTGTGTAACGTAGTAAAGGGAAAGATACTATTTATTTTGTATTCATTCTTTATTTTAAGTCTTAAAGGACAACAATACATGTATTGATCAATTAGACTCCTACGTATGTCAATGCATCCAGATGTTTATGAGATATTGACAACTGATAAGCAATCATACAATCTTAACTTTTTAAAAAATCGTTTAATTCAATAGGGCATTTAGCACCACCTGTTTTACTATCTGAAAATTGTTTTCTCCTTCAAAATAAAAAAATCAAAGCCCACATCTCCTACTTAAACCTTTCAGGTTTATTATAATTATAACAAAATAATGTGTTTTTCCTTTAACTTGAACCAGGTTTAAATAAATAAATAACAACAAAATTCCATTCCAGGAAACATAGCAGACATAGCAAGTAGGCTAAACCCAGCCCCCAGGCAGAAAAAGTTATTTATGTTAAGGAAAATTTTACTTTTACAGTTGCACACAAGAAATTACAAATTTTAATATAAATGGGCAATAAGAATCAAGAACTGGGCAATGAACGCCTTGTCTACTTTGAGTACTACATATTGATATTGGTAACAATAATTTGAATAAGAAGGGATTAGTCATGGCCATGGCTATCCTATATTAGTTACTATAAAAAATGACTATATTATATATTCATTTTCCATGTATTTTTTTTCTTAACTAAATGTTACTACATTACTTATATTATATATTAATTACTATTAGCATAGAATTGGTTTAGAGTTTAGACAGTATTAGTGAGTTTATTAAAAGTGTCAATAATAGTCTAAGAGTACTAATACTAATGTCAATAGTCTGAATTCTATACAATAGTAATAGTATATATTATATATCAATGAATATGTATAGTATACAATTCAATGTATAGTATAGACTCTATAGTCTCTATAGACAGTATAGTCAATTCAATATTCCGATTATTCTCACAATAGTTAAATAAATTACCATATATTGAGCAATTTAACGTCACCAGCCATGATAGTTGCTTTAAATTATCACCAAATAATCAATTTTGTTACAGAAATAACCCCCACACAAAAGACCCTAAAGGTAAAAGACACCCCCAAAAAAGTAAAAGATTAAAATAAGTATAAGGCAAGTCTAAGGCAAATGCATGAGTGGTAGTTATGACCAAGTTATGGGTGTTTAGGTTGGTGTATTTACCGAGATCAAGGGAGCTCGAAATATCTCTGAAATATCATTTAAAACAAAATTTAAACAATCCTAAAATAAATAATTATAAGTATAAATCCAATATTAAATTAGATTGGTTTGATGTTGTTGTAAAATTTGATATTTTAAAAAAAAAACTATTTTTAATTTTAATTGTTTTTAAATATGAAATCTTCTAATTTGGTTAGGTGGCAATTTAGACCTATTTTAAAACTTAAAAGATACATGCTTTACAGTCAGTTCTTTTAAATAATCCGTAGATCATTTAAGATAGCAGTTCGCCAGTGACCAGATTTCATGGTTTATTCGCTTAAACACATGGAGCCACAGGGGGTGAGCTGATGTGACATTGTCTGATATCCTTTTCTGCAATTAAAAAGCCTAATGCAGTTTCTTGTCCCTTCTGGACCTCCTGTCACTGATTTTCAATTTTCTTCTTCTAATCTGTTACAGACGCTCCTTCTATACAGAAGATTATTGCGTCCTACATTTATATATGGTTTGTGTTTAGTCCCGCATTCTTATTAGAGTTTTAAATGATGATGATAAAGTGTTGGCTTTCCAGGTTTCTTCAGGCAACCCATTCCACGCCTGAATTCCGGACGGGAAGAAAACATGTATGTATTTGTTCTTGCATACGGAATAAGAAAGGTGTTTTTAGCCTTAAATGTATATCTGGCGGTTGTATTAAGTTATCTCTGTGTTGTATTTCTAAATTAGAATTAATTGCCTTATGTATAATTACTACTTTTCTCTTGGTTCTTCTATCCTCTTGTGTTTCAATGTTTAATGATTTAACTAATGGTGTTACTCTTGTCAGTTTTGAATATTCTCCAGTAATGAGTCTTGCAGCTCTTTTGTGACCTTGTTCTAGTTTATCAATGTTTTCTTTGGTGGATGGGTCCCATATCATCATCATTTGTCCTTTTGGTTCCTTGTGGAACACAGGGCCTCTGTCAAAGCTCGCCACTGTGCACGGTCCCTTGCCAGTCGTTTCAATTCTTCCCAGCTCTTTCCAGTTCTTCCAGCCTCATCTAACATGCTCCGTCTCCATGTACGCTTGGGTCTTCCTCGCTGGCGTTTGCCCTGGGGGTTCCAATCTAAGACCTTCCTCACCCTGCTGTTATCTTTCCGAAGGGTGTGTCTAATCCATCTCCATTTCCTTTCCATGATTTGTTGTTCTACTGTCCTTTGTCCCAACCTCTCCCACAGTTTGGAGTTTTCGACCTTGTCGTACCATTCTATTTTCAGAATATTTCTAAGGCATCTGTTAACAAAGGTTTGGAGTCTATTTTTTGTTGTCTCTGTCGTTCGCCATGTTTCGGATCCATAAAGTAGGACCGTTTTAACGTTGGTGTTAAAGATCTTTACTTTGTTTTGACAGAGATGTATGTAGATCTCCAGACCTGTTTCAGATTGGCAAATGCCTGTCGTGCCAGATTTATTCTTCGTTCGATGTCCTCATCAGTTCCCCCTGTTACACTGACCACACTCCCAAGATAAACAAAGTTGTTTACTTGTGCCAAGGTAAAGTTCGTTACTTGTATGCCTCCATCTTGCTGGTAGTATATAAAGATGCATATTCGAGTATAGGTCACACCAGGGTGAGGTAGCATTTTAGTTTTCTATCTTTATTACATTTGTAAAAGTTTCTTTTTATAAAGCTTAAGGTTTTGTTTGATTTCTCAATAACTTAATTGACATAGGGATTCCGTGATATTTTCTAATTTGTTATGACTAATAAGTATATTCTGCATACTTAGTTTGGGTTAGTTCTTTTCAATGAATGAAATATTTTGAACTTATTTGTTTCTTTTTCTTTGTTACTCTTAGTAATTGACACTTTTCTGGGTGGAAAGACATACTCCAGTTAGTTTCCCATTTTATTAATTCAAAGTCTTTTTGTAAAATTTTGCTATCTTGTTCTGACTTATTTGTTCTATAGATTATACAATCATCAGCAAATAGCCTACCCTTTGTTCCTATTGAGATGTTGTTGGGTAAATCATTTATATAAATTTAAAAGGCTAAGGGACCTAGCACAGTTCCTTGTGGAGCTCCCGTGTTAACCTTTATTGGCTTGGATTTAGATCCATTAATTATTACAGTTTGTTCCCTACCCAAAAGGAAGTATTGGATCCAGTGATGTACGGGACCTGAGATTCCAAAGTATTTTAGTTTTTTGAGTAAACTAAGGTGGTGAACTTTGTCAAATGCCTTTGAAAAGTCTAGTAATATTGTTTCTATCTGATCATTATTATCTAAGCCCTTTGATAGCTCATCTATTAGAGTTATCTATTGTGTTTCACATGATCTGTTTTTTCAAAAGCCATGTTGACGTGGGCACAGGGCATTATATTTGTCAAGGTGGTTAGTTATTCTAATGCCTACAGAAAACTTTAGCAGTAATCCTGCTTCAATTGCATTTTTTTTATAATACCGTTATGACATTATCTGTTCTCTTATTCTTCTAAGGAAGCGACTGATCCAGGACACGTAGATGAAAGAAACAAGCACTGACCACTGAATTAATAATATTATAGATATTCATAAAGAGTTTTCTGTAAGTGTTAAATCCCAAATGTATATACATTGGCTTTCAATAAACCTGTTCCTGTGATGCCCACCTCATTCAGAAATCTTGACAGAAGAAGTTCGTTATCACTTAAATAAAAATCAGCTCTTAGGTCCAGTAACTGTTAGCACTGATGTCCAGGAGCAAGCAGCACTGAGGTCCAACAGTCCAAGACTGTCAGATACCCGCGGGAAAGCCTTCCTTTCAACACACTATCACCCCCAAAACAACTCCAATTATTTTTATTAAAATATCACACCGGCTTGTTCGTGACATCAAAGTCTTTTTTGTAAGTTGTCAGCGAGTGATATTAAAGTATTTGTTCTGCTTCAAGGCTAGTCACCAATGTAAATTATTTTTTAAGGGAGTGTTTGATAGGTTCCTATTAACTTTAGACGAATGAGTTGAATTATGTTGTTAGTGTCTGTTTGCTGTATGTTAGAAATGGAAGACACATTTTGGACATTTAAACTTGTTTTCATAATTGGATTTATACAAAAGCTGCGACTGTGTCCCAGGTAGAATAAGACATAAAATAGCTACTAACTTTTCTGGCAAAGGAGCAGAAATTCGAATTTTTTCCCTATTGAAATTTGTGGCATGATAACTCAAAAAGGCTGCGCGGAATCTGCCAGATAGCTGCGTGGCCGTGCAGCTTGAAGGGAACATTGGTAAGGATGGCAACTACGAACCGGAGGACTTCCTATACATAAACATGCATATCTATGCTTGCACGCCTTTAAAAATATAAATAAAACAATATATAAACTCAAAGACATTGAATTCATAATTTTCTTCTAAAAATAACAACAACAAAACCCATCTTTTGATTTTTTAAAATAGAAAGATCGTATTCTTCGCACCCACCCCACTGACTTGGCGGGAAGAGGGAGTGGGATCCGTCCATGATGGCAATACTTCAAAGATAAGTTTTTTTTACAAATATCTTTTAAAACAGAAGACACTGCCTTTAAAAAAAAAAAAAAAAAAAAAAAAAAAACTCTCTGGTGCGGCTGTTCCTTTTCTTTTTTTAAAAAAAAAAAAATTGTTTGTTTGTCGGAACGGTTTTATTATTGTAAGTTAACTGATAAAAAGAGGGAGTGGGATTCGTCCACGATGTCAATAAAAAGTTTCGGCGTTTAACGTGTTTTATTGTGTTTCTTAATTTCTTTCTATATGAAAAAATGTGTCTCTTTTCTTTCTGACATAAAATGTAACACAGTAAAAATTTATACTTTGGTGTCATCCCCCTAATGGTGTCACCCGGGGCGGCGCGCCCCCGCCCCCTAGCGACGCCACTGACTGGAGTTCAGTCCAGCCATAAATGACCTCATCCCCGTGTTTTACAGAAAGGGACGTTCAGTCACATTCGGCCTATAAATATAATTTGTCGTGAGTTGCGTATTAAAATTAATATAAACAATACTTTTTATCAGGGGCGGATAAAGACTGCACGGGGCCCCTAGCTGTAATCAAACGGGGGCCATATCCAGCCACAGCTAATATAAGAATGTAAATAAGTAATCCATTGGTTTCTTGGTTATGCTTTGTCTGTACTATGGGAACGGCTTTCCCAACCAAAAATATTAATCATGAAAAAAAAAACACGAAGAAATAATTGTTTGAAGTGTTTGCCGATTTAATAAAAATGAGTGTAAAAAGAAATTTTAAAAAAATATATAAATGTTGGGAATCGATCCCGTCTCCGATTGCACCACAAGCCTAAATTCTCCAACACGGCCAGCAGCGATTCTGAGAAAAGGGTAAATTTAAAAAATATAAACTGTATTCTATACTATGTTCTCTTAGTGAGCCATTCAAATCAAGTTTTTCGATTAAGACTATCGGGTCTGAATAGCGATGAGATTAATAGATAAGATTTATTATTTTTTAAAATTTATTATATTTTAAAGGGTTGGTGAAAATATTTGTACACTTTTATTATAAAATATAAAAAGTTTGGGGGCCCCAAAACCAACGGGGGCCCCTAGCTATATCCCGTTATTAGGGAATGCTGTTTGGACATTTTCGTAAAATATTACCCAATACAGGTCCTGGGGTGTCAGACTATTGTTTCGTTGAAGGGCTTGACTACATCTATCATATTCATGAAAATGCTTGACTTTTCCTAAAAGATTTATGTTCACATCTTCATGATATGGTAGGCATAAAGCAAAAACTACTTCACAAATCTCTTTTTGCGTTGCCTCTAATTTTGTTAAGAATGAAAACTTTTGTACCAGCATCATTGTAAACCAATTTTTCTTTTTACCGAATGTAAACAAGTTAACTGCTGCTTTATACTAACAAGATTTAGGTAATGAATTACCTGCACATGAAATATACATTTAATACTTGTTAATCTTCAATGTTATTTCGTGCATATCACGGGTTCGAGCCTCGGTGTTGGTAAGGCCTTCGGGGCATTGTGCTAGCCAAACAATCCATTGCTCGTTAGTGGTGGCTAAATGAAACTTGTGAACGCTACTTAACTTGCCCCATAAGCTGTCGTGGCCTGAAAACGGGATTATCATAATAATTATTATTTCGTGCATATCCTTGCATTGGCAGAATTTGCCTATGACTAGCCTGCACACAATAAAGTCCATTTTTCACTCATTTTAAAATTAAAATCCTTTATATTAACTCGTGGTGTCTGCTTGAACCCTTGTTTGTTTACTTGCAGAAAAAAAAATGGATCGATTTTTAATCCACTTTCTCGTAAGCTAGCAAGCTGAAATTTTGCTTGCAGACTCGTGACGATGATAAAAATAACGTATCAAAATTTAAGATCGATCGAATATATTGTAATTAAATTATTGAATTTTTAGATATTTTTTAAATCTCTATGTATCATGTTAATTTTTGAGATAAAGTGTCGTGGTGCGAATTATATTGAACAACCTTTCCTGTCACACAATAGGGTGCGTATTATATTGACAATACTTTTTAAAAATATATTCATGATCGGTGCGCATTATATTAAACATGTTTTACGAGACTAACTAAAATTTTGTATTTTCGGATTGTCTTCCGCTGCGGATTATAATGAACATTCTTATAGTTATGTCTCGTATATAGACTATAAGATTTATAGTTAAAATTTGTTAGTTTGTTTTTACGGTTTTTAAAAATTAATGTATTGGTGTACCAACCATCTTAGAATCTTAGCCATACATGTACTTTTCCCTGTGTGGCTACCCATCTTTAGGAAAGCTAGAAAACGTTTAATAGGTGGCCAACAGTGATATTTCAGTTCTAAAAATAATTTCAATTCTTATTTTTATTCTATTCGCTGTAATTAATTTCTATTATTATTCTTATTCAAGTTCTGAAATAATTTCAATTCTTATTCTTATTCAAGTTCTGAAATATTTTCAATTGTTATTTTCATAATCGAGGGTCGAACAGTCGAACTTCATGAATTTGAATATTCATAACAACTTTATTTCAATAAAACACTTTATAGCTATCATATAGATAGCTGCTTCTATCCAGTATCAACTATCAAGTTCTACATTTTTACAGTCTAATTTATCTACATAAGAAATTAAAAATGAGTCAGCTGTTCATCAGACACAATGTTCCAACAGTTTTAGTTATCAGTGATAAAATAAGAACAAGCTTATCACAGTTGAGCAATGTTTTTGTTTAATTTCAAAAAGACCCTCATTTCAAGGGATTTTTGCATTCTATTTCGCCTCCCAGTGGTTAACATTCCACACAGAGAAAAGATTCGTTCTACGTATGCCTGCGAAGCAGGTGCCGTTAACAAATCCTCAGCGATTTTTGACAGTTTTTTGTAAGTTGCTTTTCTGTTTTGCCAGAATACCAGAGAATCCGTTGTCGTTGTACAAGTATTCCTGTCTGTAGTGTCTGTTATATATCGATTCAACTGACATTGTACAGTGTCCTGACTTGGTGATGAAGTTGTGGCATTTTCAACAAGCCGGGTAGCGAGAAACTTGAACCTTTGCAGTGCTGGAGGAGGTGAAGATAAACCAGGTTCCAATGGAATCTCAGATGAAGATGAGGATGACGCTGAACCAATTAGTGTATAGATGATCATTTTTGCAGCATTTAAAAGTGGTGACAAGTCGGGTGAGAAAAGAACATCAGCAAGGCTAGGATCAAGTAGGCATGCAGCAGCAGGCAAAGGATTAAAACTGATACATTCAGGATTTAAAATGAATTCAAATCTGCTTCTAAAATCACGCAGAAGCTTGCTTGTTAGGATCTTCGGTGCTGGGGACTGTTCAAGATGACATTCCAGATTTACCAGTGATGGGATGATAGTAGACAGTGATTGGGTGTCGGACTGCAGAATATCTGTCTGTGCCGCAAATGGTTCCAGCAGGGTGACAACCTCTTCAAGCCTAAGCCATTCACTTGGAAGCAAGGAATCCATGCCTGCAATATGCCAGAAAGATAAAACTTCAATGGGAGATTACCCAAAAGAAAGTCTGTTACCCAGTTTGTCAAGCATACATTTTAGTTTAAACTTGCAATCACAATGACGGAATGTACAAAATGTCAGAACAAACAAAAAAGACAGAAGTTACAGAACAAACAAAATTAATATTATACAAAGAATTACAAGATACATTCCTTACCAAGGCCAGTCAGAATCTCGTTAACTGCGTTCTTGATTGTGATTAAACGTTTGATCATGGTATAGGTGCTGCTCCACCTTGTGACACAGTCAGAAATAACTGTTTTTCCACAAATCTTTATTAACTTCTCTGTAGCAACACCAGATTTTCTGATGCGACTGACGAGATTACGAGTCTTGGCTAGCAGGACATCGTAATGGCTGTAAACTGGTTTGATTATGAGCTGTAAAGTATGTGCCAAACATGCCAGCCGTCTTAGCGGCACGTGTTCTGGAAGATCAAGTTTGTCTTCCTCGTTTATATTCTCAGGAGCATGGCCATCATCACCATCTGAACTTTCTGAAGTGTTACTGGTTTCAACCTCTTCATCCTCAACGTCGCTTTCTGACACTTGGTTATCATTTTGTTCCTGAAATAAGACGAACATACAACCTTGAACAATTATCTTCAATTTATTATGAACCCAGATTTTTTCCATTTCATCAGTTCAATAATCAATACTGAAATTTTTGTGAGTAAATTGACCACGAAAACAAAAGAATCTATCACCAAAACAAGAA
>MUZC01004699.1:254572-290642 GCA_002072015.1 Radix auricularia | reverse complement strand
TTCTTTGTTTATTGTCAAATGTACTTAAATTCTTTGGCCCAACTTGGGACATTACTTTGCATCATACTCAGCAATGATACGCAGGGTTCCCCAACAAAACTGTTTCCTGATATTACTGATATAGGGTTATTTCTGTAAGGACTTTATGAGCTGACCCTGATGTAAATCGTGGGAGCTCATCTGAAACGTCTAGGCCTGCCGCGACTTAGCAACCTAAAAGATTGAACTTTCATTTTAAAAAAAAATAATACACATTTCAATATAACCAAACAACAACAAAAACTTTAAAATTGAAAGTAATAGTAATAATAATAATAATAACAACATATTCAAAAAGAAAGCATTAATATAGATTAATTAGTTAAGATTTAGGCAAGACGTATATTGGATTTAAATTTTATTATTAATTATTATTTTAATTTTTTATTTTTGCCATCCAGTTGTAGTTGAACGATGCTTAATAAGTTTAATAACAGTGGACGAAGTTTAATTACTGGGGGAGGGGGGTGGTACTCGTAGTTCTTCAATTCTAGAAACAATTTTTTTACAATAACCGGAAGTGGACGAGCGCGTATCCAGCCGCATATTGGGTCGTCTTGACGAGGCGATACTCACTACCTAATACAAAATATAGATTTTGACGGAAATGACTGGACGAATACGTCAACATTAAAACACGGAATTCGGCGCAAATGGCGGAACATATTCCACGAGATATTCGTTCAATAATAATTTTCGTTATTGTTACTATTCTATTCATGAAAATTAATTTTTATTTCTATTCTATTACCGTTCTCAAAATAATTTTTGTTCTTATTATCGTTATCGTTAACGAATTTCCAATAATTTTCGTTCTTATTCTTATTCTCGTTAACGTAAATATCACTGGTGGCCAATGGTCTGATGTAATACACCTCGCAATAACAATATGGCTTGCTAGACAGGGATCAGATTTTGCTAGAAGTTCGAGTAATCCAAGGAAATAGTCATATTGTGATTTGAGAAAAGGTTTCCTTATCTCCTCTGAATTCAAAGAGAATCTGCATACGGCCTATCATGATCTTAAAATAACTTACTGCAGATGCCCAACGTGACTTAATGCATCTTTATGTCTGGAAAGTACAAAAGAATTCACGAAAGAAGCAAAAACAAACAAATCTCAATGTCTAATCTCCCCTCAAACTGTTCATTAAACCTAATTTGTTTAAATGGCACTTAAACTGAAACGAAATCTCGTTCTCTTTTAGTACACTAAAACGTTGTTACGCATTCTTTTCCATATCTATACACCGTAAGAAATATCTAATAGCTTCCAAAAGCAAGGCATTAAACAGTCTTCAGAATACTAAATAGTGAATAATATTCAATGAATATCCCATTTAGACATATTGATGTTGCTTTGAAATCCACAGAAAAACTGACAGAAGCAGACAAAAAATTCAACACACAAACAGACGTAGGAACTTTGTTAATTGCATCAAATATTTTAATTTTCTAATTTATGTTTAACATTTGGAAAACAAATCTTATGAAGCCAATTATGCCCGAAATTATTTACAAACATATAGCTCTAGCATTGTAGAGGCTACTCACAGGGAAACTACGCAGGAATACTTAAAGGAAGCTTTGATATTTGCTAAATTTTATGTGGGCACCTTAGTCTTTTAATAAGCCTTCCATCAAAGAATGAGAGGGCACATTTTGTGGTGATTGAAGCTAATATGTATCCATGTTAGGGGCCGTCCATAAGTGGCATCACGCGATTTCGGTCGATTTTAACCCCCCTGCCCCTCATCAAACTTTGTCACATAAACTTAGACCCCCAGCCCTTAAAAGCAGTATTTTCTAATAAAAAATAAGCAAGTTGCAAATTATTTATTTCACTCAAATATGTATTTTGTAAATCTGCTCTCTAGTATCATAACACATGTGAAGCCATTGAAAAGGTCATTAAATCAATTGCAATCGATGATGCAATCAATTGTCTAAGTCTAAGTGAAACTTTTATTTAAATTTGCTCGTTTTTTATGTGATGACAAATCTTTTAAACACACTCCCATCTCACTACACACTGACACAAATGAATGACCTCCCCCTTTTAGGTGCGTGCTGTCATTTATGGATTTCCCCTTATGAAAAAAAAAGTTAGAAGAAAATAGTAATCTTCATAAAATGAGATGACTGTAGAAATTCATATGAAGGTTTTGTAGTTGTATAGAATATGAAAGACATATATAACTTTCACACACCGGCTTTCAATTTGAAGTATTCAAAATAGTTCACATGACATTGTCAAGGTAGAAATATTTTACCTCTGGTGTTAAAAAAAATAATTAATGTATTCAAAACAAGTTGGTTTATTGAAGTTGATTGAGATATTTAGGCTTAAAATTAAAAGTTATGCAGCCTTAAATAATACCATTAATTCAAATATTGCTTTTACAACTATCATAAGTAATACAAGGTGGTGTTAAAGTAGCTTTTCTAAAAGTAAGTTAATATTAGTTAGTTAATGAAAAATTAATTACGATCAATGATGAGTACACCAAGATAGAATTATTTAAGGCTATTTTGGCTATTGAGCATAGCATAGCTGACAAGAATGTTATTTGAAAGTTTGTGCCATGAGGAAAAACGGAAAACTTCATTTCATTCAAGAAATGAAAGCTTTTCTTTTTATTTCTAACATGAAAAGTATAGTTTCGTATTACGAATTTCTAAAATAAAAATTACTTTTTTTTGGTCTTTATTACACCATTAATATTTTTTTATTGGGGGGGGGGGGGCGGAAAATGTGGGTTCTGCCCCGGGCGACACATCGCCACGCTACGTGGCTGACTGAAACTGTTCTACGACGATGATTCTATACTAGTTACTACAATCAATAATGTCAATCTACAGAGTTTTCGTGACTTCTAACTAATCATATACATATAGGCTATATAATATAGGAGTTGCGCCAAACACAAAGTATTCAGGGAATTAAGTGTATATGACATTTCCTCACTCAAACAATATTTGGGGGTCGTAATGAAATTTGGGGCCCTAAGCTATAGATTGTTTAGCTTATAGGTAAGTCCAGCACTGACTACTGACACTGCTGTTGTACAGATGGGGCTCTTGATAGACCAACGCGTAACCCTGGTAACTATGTAATTGGACCGTGCGACTCTTTTTTTATTGGAAACAAAAATCTTACCCGGAAATTCATTGGAAGTTTGCATACAGCTATAAGAGAGCAGAAAACGATATAACTTTGGAAATTATTTTTCTTACTTCATCAAGTAGAGGTATTTGTATTTTATTTTAATTTATTAATTTAATTGATATTAAACTTTAAAGTGTTTTTATCAAGTTGAATTTAAATTAATGCTGGTATTAATTGTTAATGAATTAACAGTACAGAAGGTGAACCTGAACAGGTTTTAGTAACTTAGTAAAATAATATTAATTTTTTTATTAATTAATTAGTCTAATTAGTAATAAATAATAATTTAATTTAGTAATAATTACTCTAGCTCTAGTCTAGTCGTAATCATTAATGAGATGAGTAATGAGGTGGATGTATTATTATTTTAAAATTTAGGTAAAAACCTATATCTCCGACCGGGCCGAAATTTCTGCGGCCATCTTGTTGCTATGGCACGTCACCAGCCCGGAAAAATAGTGCGAGCCCCGTGAATTTTCCGAAAACGGGAAGAGACGCGACGCTGCGGTCGGAGATATGGGTTTTAGCCAAAATTTATATATTAATACATATAATAATATATTATATTATATGTAAAATATGTTTACATTCATTATAACATTATTATTATTTGAATTTATTTGGAGGAGGAAATTTAACTATAACTTTAACTAACTTAGACTTAGACTCCAAATAATTATTAAGAGCTAAGCAAATCATGCTGTGATGTACTGACTCTAATTGACCAATTAAAAATTTATTTCAGAATTAGTTTACATGATCTTTTGTACTGACACTGACTGATTTATTCAGTTATAAAAATATATCATAATAGTGTTCAAGAATAATTAAAATTATATACATGTAATATAATTCTCCTCATGGTTTAACCATGCGGACACCAAGCAAGCGTCTAACCCCCCCATCGATCAATCAGCTGGCAAGAAAAGGTAGTGCAGAGGGTGGGGGGGTCATCAAGACCAACAATGCATTCAATTGAGGTCAATTACTTTGTTCTTTCAGAACAACAGAATAGCATGTTTTTCATAGTGTAGTGGTTATTACATTCCCCTAACATGCAGAAGGTCGTAGGTTCAAGCCCCAGCTAAGACATAACTTTTTTAATTTTTAAAAATGTTTGTATTGTCCCCGTTCATTTCCCACTTTCTTTTCGAACATGACTTCGCAACACAGCTGTAAGCTTTGTTTCTCGACATTTGCATAATAACTTCATGCTCTCCGTTGTGCTCAGTGACAGAAAAGTAGTCACACACTCTCCTCAACAGTTACTTTCATAAAACGTCACCCGACGCAGGTCGGCTAATTAAATTTATTTTATCTTAATCTAAATGAAGTCAATGTTGATGCCTAATTTAGGGCCATGCATATTCATATATATATAATATATTTTTAGGCCTTACCTTTTATTAATTAATCTATTTATTACCATTTTTCCATCTTTAATTTTTCACTTGAAATTTTTGTTTTAAAATTAAAGTAATCTGTCTTTTAAACTTTTAAATTTTCAAATAATAATTAGGACATAGAAAAAGTGAGATGATGGCCAATGATGGCATTGGCATTTTATTTACTTTTCAAAGTTACATCTTGTAAATGGAAGTAAAATGATAAATGCATATTACATTGTTTATTGCATTCAAAGTTAATATATTCTGACTAATGCTGATACTATTAATAAGCACTAAATTCTAAAAGGGTTTATTTTTTTTATTTAATCCATAGGTGAATATCTTATAAATATAAGACAAAACATGTAATTGTTTGACAGAAACAATAATCTATTAATAAACTGAAATTGCTTTAAACCAAGTCTAAATCCACTCAGAATGCAGAGACAGCAATGTCAGCATTGATAAATCAGTGTTGATTAAACCTGGACATTCTGGCTTCATTAGTGATGTATGGTAAGCATGCCTAGTGTTTCTTTAGCCCAATATAAAAGATATTTAAGGTTATGTTTTATATCCCATTTCATAACTATAATTTATTATTATTTTTTTGCTGCTTACTTTTGCCTTTTCATGGAAATTTCAGAGAAATGCTATGGAGCAAAGACATAAAGACATCATTCGACGGAATTACAGAAAGCTAACTGAAGAGATCCAAGAGGGTATTGAGCTTTTATGTAAAGACCTATGGACAGCAAAGATTATTTCGAAACCAATGATGGAAGAAATATTAGAGGTATCTTGTCATTCTTTAAAGTATAAATTAAAGTTAAAATAGTTAGAGACTTGGGTAAAAACAAAAAAAAGCAATTTACATAAAATTGCATATTGGCATTCCTACAAAGTAATACCATTTTAATTTTTTTTTTTAATATCTATGGTAAGCAAATTTTGTTGATAATTTTTTCTTACACATTTTAGTGTCTCATATTACCAGTGCATTGCCAGTACTTACGAATAAATAATTCAGTGTTTTTTTCTGTTGCACTTTACATTCTATTCCTTCCTGAGCACATGCAATAATGGGCTTTGCAATATGATTCACACTGTCTTGCTTGTAAAAAATAAAATTTTCTGCAAAATATACAAATTAACATTTTAATAAAAACAATGTAACAATATCATGTCATTTTGAACAATGATCCAGCTGTTGACTAAAAAAAATACAAGTTTAAGTGTGAATGTTTTCTAAAAGGAGCTGCTATAAGCGACGTCAGAAATTTTCTGTGCCCAAGTCAAATAAAAATTAATAATAACCCCTTTTCAGACCATTGTCAGTCTATTGGGCAAGTGAAGTATCGTATAATTTCATTGACCACTAACGAGCAGGAAATTGTGTGGTCAGCACAATGCCCCGGGACCTAGCCAGTACCATGGCTCAAACCATGACTCTGGTTCTTGCCTCGGTTCAACAGTCCAGCACGCTACCACTTAGAGCACTGCACCCCTAAGTAAAAAAAAAAAAACACGTGAAAACTTCTGCAGTGGAAGTTTTAAGTTTTGAAAAATTAAAGTAAGCTCTCAGTGGTTTTTTCTTTTTCTTTGTTCACTCAGGGCAACAACACCAAAAGAAAAAAGGCCATGGCCCTATTAGATCTTCTACCAACACGAGGCCCCTACGCCTTTGACACTTTTTATAAATTAGCTGTGAGCAATGAACTCCACGGTGCCGCAGATGTTTTAAAGCCCCGCCAGGGAGAGCCAACACATTTTCCTAAAGTGGATGTAGATTTCGAGAGCGGCTAGCGTGACAAATAAGAATGGGCAATGTAATGGGATGTACTGTATGGGCAATGTAATGTGATGTACTGTATGGGCAATGTAATGTGATGTACTGTATGGGCAATGTAATGTGATGTACTAAATGGGCAATGTAATGTGATGTACTGTATGGGCAATGTAATGTGATGTATTGTATGGGCAATGTAATGTGATGTACTGTATGGGCAATGTAATGTGATGTAATGTATGGGCAATGTAATGTTATGTACTGTATGGGCAATGTAATGTGATGTAATGTATGGGCAATGTAATGTTATGTACTGTATGGGCAATGTAATGTGATGTACTGAATGGGCAATGTAATGTGATGTACTGTATGGGCAATGTAATGTGATGTATTGAATGGGCAATGTAATGTGATGTACTGTATGGGCAATGTAATGTGATGTACTGTATGGGCAATGTAATGTAATGTACTGTATGGGCAATGTAATGTGATGTAATGTATGGGCAATGTAATGTGATGTACTGAATGGGCAATGTAATGTGATGTACTGATTGGGCAATATAATGTGATGTACTGAATGGGCAATGTAAAGTGATGTACTGTATGGGCAAATGTAATGTGATGTACTGAATGGGCAATGTAATGTGATGTACTGAATGGGCAATGTAAAGTGATGTACTGAATGGGCAATGTAATGTGATGTACTGAATGGGCAATGTAATGTGATGTACTGAATGGGCAATGTAATGTGATGTACTGTATGAAAGCTTGGTGAAGTTAATTTTTTTATTGTACTGTGAAGCCCTTGAGGGTTGAATCAGAATTATTTTGATCTTACAATCGGCATCTTCTGAAGATTTTAACTATTTTATTTTGTTGCCATGCATATGTTCTGAGACGTCGTTTTTATGACCCAGACTACTTTTTCTATTACAAGAGCAAGCATTAGCTTATGTGGAGGAGGAGGAACGGAGGAAATGCGTTTCATGCACATTTTTAGTCAGATCAAAGATAAGTGTTTGCCACAACATCCATGACTAGAATGAAAACTTTCAGGGCAACCCACAAGTCATATAAAAACTGTGCACATGAGAGCCAAGGCTAGCCAAATTTTGGTATTACATTATTCAAAAGGGGTTAACTGTGGCTCCTCCTGGTCACTATGGCTCCATCTGGTCACCATTATGTCCATCTGGTCACCATTGTGTCCAGCTGGTCACTATGGTCTCAAGCTGGTTGCTTTGGTCTCCAGATGGTCATATGGTCACTTTTTATTTGTTTGCTGTTGTGTGCAATGTACCAGAATGGAGATAGTTATAATTTGTTGTAGAAATATTTTAATTTTTTTTTTGTGGTAAAATTATGTAGTCCAACAACACTAGCAAATGTGTAACCATGTTTCAAAAGTATTTCACAATATTTGTTAGTTTCTACAGCTAGCAGTTTATCTAAAGCTACGTGTAATACTGCCCTCTAAAGCTACATTTAATACTGCCCTCTAAAACTACAGCTTAAACTGCTCTCTACAACTACATCTAATACTGCCCTCTAAAGCTACATTTAATACTGCCCTCTAAAGCTACAGCTTAAACTGCTCTCTACAACTACATCTAATACTGCCCTCTAAAACTACATCTTATACTGCTCTCTACAACTACATCTAATTCTGTTCTCTACAACTACATCTAATACTGCCCTCTAAAACTACATATTATACTGCTCTCTACAACTACATCTAATTCTGTTCTCTACAACTACATCTTATACTGCCCTCTACAACTACATCTAATACTGCCCTCTACAACTACATCTAATACTGCCCTCTACAACTACATCTAATACTGCCCTCTAAAACTACATATTATACTGCTCTCTACAACTACATCTAATACTGCCCACTAAAACTACATCTAACACTGCCTTCTAAAACTACATCTAACACTGCCCTTTAAAACTACATCTAACACTGCCCAATAAAGGTATCATTCACTAAGTGGTAGTACTGTCATAGGGCTAACATTGAATATAAATTATAACCCCCTGTAGCCATAGAGAAACCCTCCACACCCCCATGCATTCAGCCTTCACATCATTTTATGTATATTTCTTGTTTAATTCTACCACAATGTCCTTTAACATGTTATTGTTATTATAATATTTGTAATTAAGTTCTTTTAACTGCCTAAGTCATCTGAGTTAGAGAGTTAATGAAATTGAAGTTAAATGTTGTATGTACAATAAATAAAATGTTGTATAAATTGTATAATTATACAGCGAAGGCTGGGTAAACCAACAAATAGGCGACATGTTTGTCTCGGTCTATGAACTCTGATAGTATAATAGCACAACACCAGCTACCCGGTCTGTGTTCAACAAAGGCCTGTGTATAACAACACCACTTCTGGTTACGTTTGTTCAGTTTGTGTCTTCTATCTTTGCCGTGACTGCAGTTTCTGGAGAGAAGGGAAAAAAAGAGTTTTGTAAAGTGAACTCTGTTGGAAATATAGAAATAAATAGTGATAGTATTCCATTGACAATGGCCTTTATCAAAGAGACAATAAAGTCAACCGGGACGTGGTGGTCGAGAGGTAACGCGCTCGACTGACATACCGATGGTCACGAGTTCGAATCCACGCGACAACAAGGATTTTTTCGCGGGGAGTCCCCGAGTCACCCAGCTCTGAATGGGTACCTAACTAGACAATAGTTAGGTGGCTGGGGTAATGCGTGGAACCCCTATAGCCGTGGCCTGTGACTGCTGCATCACTTGCCAACAGATCATCTCTCATGGTCTGTGCACGCAATTATCTTCAGCATAGAAGGAGCGTCTGTATATCTAAGATAAGATAACCGATCACAGCTAAGGGACTGACTATGTTAATGAAGCTAAATGTCAAAAGTGCAAGAGAATGTAAAGAGAAAGAAAGAATTGCCTGCCTTCTGTCTATGTTAACATTGAGATGTTTCATGAAACAGTCAGAAAAGATTTGCAGCCTTTAAAACACGAACTTACTTCATGTGTCCAAATGAAATAATTAAAAACCTGGGGGTTGGAAAAAGTTTACTAGTAAAACAGAATTCATTTTCTTCCAATGTGGCTGGTTTATTATTAAAATAAATTTTAAAAACATTGTTCTTTGTTGTATAATAAAGCTTACAAAGACATAGATGACCATATTATCTCTAAACTAATAAATACCCTATGTAAAGTAGTGATGTTGTTTTAGTATTAAAATTTGCTAGAGAGAAGACATGTTTGATTCCCAGTGATTACTAACATTTGCAGTGATTGCCCTGTTGGATTGAATGAGTTTTTTGTAAGCAAATGACCACAGCATAAAGTGTGTGTAAGCAAGCTAATATTTTGTACTGTATTTTTATCTTACAGCAACATCTTCATCCACAATTCAATGGAAAACGTCAATAAATGTCGTTTCTATATACCATAATGTGTTAAAATATAATGTTTCAATCTTTTAATGCAAGTATAAAGTTTTTGAAACTGTCATTAATTACAGTACATAAATATGTTTGAAACTTTTGATGATTACATTAACTAAATGTGTTTGAAATTTTTCATCATTACAGTAACTAAATGTGTTTGAAATTTTTCATCATTACAGTAACTAAATGTGTTTGAAATTTTTCATCATTACAGTAACTAAATTTGTTTGAAACTTTTGATGATTACATCCATACCAGTGCCATATTAAATAAAGTATGATGTAATATGTTTGATATACATTGCCTTTTATTTGTATCATTATTATTATTTGACAAGCCACATCCCATTCCCCAATGTCTTGATGAGTTTGTTAGCCGAGAAAGTCAAGGCTATTAGCTGAATGAAATACTGTGTTACCCACAGGTGTATTTTATACTTTAATATTACTGGCAATTTGTGGATTCCAGGTATTCTATAGATATCCAAGATCCAAGGTAGAGTGTATAATTTATAATGGCTTCCTACGCACACACTTTCTGTATAGAAGATTATTGTGTCCTACGCTTATCTTTGTCTTTGTCGCCCCTAAACTTTCGAGTGTATAACTCAGATGCCTGGGTTCATTAGTCCCACAACCTCTTGATGTTACAGTTAAACTGCTGTGATGTCAGATCAAAGACCTCTAGATGTCACAGTTAAACTGTTGTGATGTCAGGTCTAAGACCTCTAGATGTCACAGTTAAACTGTTGTGATGTCAGATCTAAGACCTCTAGATGTCACAGTTAAACTGATGTGATGTCAGGTCTAAGACCTCTAGATGTCACAGTTAAACTGATGTGATGTCAGTTCTAAGACTTCTAGATGTCACAGTTAAACTGTTGTCATGTCAGTTCTAAGACCTCTAGATGTCACAGTTAAACTACGGTGATGTCTGAGCTAAGACCTCTAGATGTCACAGTTAAACTGTTGTGATGTCAGTTCTAAGACCTCTAGATGTCACAGTTAAACTGTTGTGATGTCAGATCTAAGACCTCTAGATGTCAGTTAAACTGTTGTGATGTCAGATCTAAGACCTCTAGATGTCACAGTTAAACTACGGTGATGTCTGAGCTAAGACCTCTAGATGTCACAGTTAAACTACGGTGATGTCTGAGCTAAGACCTCTAAATGTCACAGTTAAACTGTTGTGATGTCAGTTCTAAGACCTCTAGATGTCACAGTTAAACTGTTGTGATGTCAGATCTAAGACCTCTAAATGTCACAGTTAAACTGTTGTGATGTCAGTTCTAAGACCTCTAGATGTCACAGTTAAACTACGGTGATGTCTGAGCTAAGACCTCTAAATGTAACAGACCACAGAACTCACCAAATTGCACCACGGGCAGGTGCTAGACGTTGCTCTTCTTCAAGAAACTACGGGGGGATGTGGGGCAATCAACAGCATAAAACGGATTTTTCAGTAAATCGGTGTTCATGCACTAACTGCAGAGGTCTGGTCACTTAGGTGAAAAGCAAATCAATATCACAGCTGAGATTGCAGAGAGTAAGGATATTGGTGATTATTAAAATTAAAGGCTGTAAGTGTAAGTCCCAGTAGAAATTTGAAAAAGGCAGACTAAACTAGGCAAGGCATTTAGAAAGAATGACAGAGGAATAAAGAGGGTGCACCACCAAAAATCCCAGAGTAAAACGGCTCAAGGGAAGACCTATTAGTCTTAGATGGATAGATGATATAGAGAAAGGTCTAAAGCAACTGGGCATCTAATCTAGGAGAAGAGAGGCGTTGGTCGCAGGTCTGAGTGGAAGGAAGTGGTGAGGCAGGCATAATCCCTGCATGGGCTCTAGAATCACAAGGATGGAGGATTTAAGTCCTGTACCGTAGCTGATAACGATAATTTCTATAATAAATATAGGAATATGTAGGCTGTGCCTCCCTTTACACGGCACAATATTTTTCTTAAGAACTTCCAAGGAATTTCAATGCCCATGCCGAAGAAATAGTATACCCAGAGGAAAAACGCATCCGGTAAGAAGTAGTCGAGATTATTACTACCAAATTTGTACGCCTTCAGAGTAAAAAAACAAACAGCGTCCAAATAATGTTATTGTTATACACCGGCAATAGTGCCCAGTCCAGTGGCGTAAAAGTGTGTGTGTGTGGGGGGGGGGGGGGGGGGGGGCAAATGCCGCGATCCTTTTAAAATAACTAAATAATCATAAACATTATTAAGTGAAAATTCGATTTAAACCCGAGCCGCAGTGAGTTTCATGACGACAGGTTATCCGTTCAGCATTCACGCCAGTAATTAGGATATTTTGCGCCAAGGGAAAGCTATAAAAACTTATAAAACAGGCCCCTTCCCCGAAAGTGGCGTAGTGAGAGGGGGATAAGAGGGGGGGGGGCTAAAACCCCGGGCGACACTTTTTAAAGGGGCAATGAATTTCTTATTCTTAATAAGATTCGAACAATAATAATAAAACAAAGTGCATATTTTTTATCAAAATAAAATAAAAACCAAATGGCGATTAAATAAATAAATAAATAATGGAACTACCCTAAAACATGTATGAGGCACAACACATATTAGATACAAACTCTTCTGATACTTTCACCACTGATTGAAAAATCAAGAGGCTTAATTAAGTAATATTGCAACGTGACACTGATGTGCTGGTAATTTTTTTTATTTTTGATAGCTGCTCTTATTAATATTATTGTTAAAGTAAGAATTTCTGTTTGTGGTCGTCCATAAAGTATGTCAAGCTCAAAGGGGGGGGGGGGTTTAAGAAAGTGTGACAGTTTGTGATGTCACACTTTTATTTTTTAAAATAAGTTTTTTTTCTACATTTTTTAAAAAGTAAAATTTAAATAGCATTAAAAATAATTGTGTAAAAATTTGTAAAACATTTGAATTAGTTTTATGTCAAAATAGCATGAAATGCGTATCTCCTGAATGTTTTGTTCATAAATCTGAATTGGATGCAGCAGGATTTACATAGAAGGATCAGGGATGGTTTGACAATCATGTTCGCACCAGCCAATACTTTACTTAAATTGTGAAATATCAGGGCATTAAATGTTGCGAAAAAGTACGAAGCTCATATTTCGACGTTTTACTTTTGAGATTCTTTCCTCCTCAAGTCCGAATCGAGCAAACAACTGATGGACTTAGAGCTTTAGATGCAGATTCTCATAAATTCACTCCCTTGTTTGTGGCACAAACTCTCAAATTCGGTGACATTATGCCGAGATCAACAGGAGTTTTTAAAGTACAACCATATTATTTTTATTGTCCATCTTTGCAAACCAGCTTACTTGATCGAATTTGCAAAGTATGTTACTCATATTTTGCCTCACAAACAATGTTGAAGAAACATGCAGGACATCACAGAGCTCGGGTTCTGGAGAATGTGCACCCACAAACTGTTCAAGAATTAACTCAGATAAAATGCATCCGTCCTTTGAGAATCGCTTCTACAAGAACAAGGCAAACAGTACCCATGGCCAGAAGAGAAAATACACGTACAGAGGACAAGTTGATCTGGTAGGATGATGTCTAGTGAATATTTTTAAATTAAACATAATTCAAAGGACCATAAAAACAGATTCAATGTAGCACCGGAGTTATCTTATCTAATCTATACAGACTCTCCCTCTATGCAGAAGATTGCGGATGATCTGTTGGCAAGTGATGCAGCGTTCAAATGCCACGGCTATGACGGTTCCACGCATTACCCAGCCGGCTAACTATAGACTATAGTGTTAGGTACCCATTCGGAGCTGGGTGACTCAGGAACGCCCTAGGCACCGGGAACAAATCCTTGCTTTCACATGGATTTGAACCCGTGACCATTGGGACGCTAGCCACTCGGGCGCCGTGTCTCATAATTTGATAATCTAGTCTTTTTAAAATAATTTTTTTTTTTTTCCTTCCCTGGTTGGGATCAAGTTTCGTTAATCTACTTCTTTTCCAGTGTCAATAGATAATTACATAATCGGAACATTATCTGAAACTTGACCTCACCCATTGTAAATGAAAAGGTAGCACTCAGTAACATATAATAACTGATGTGTATAAATGTTGCAATGTTTGTGATTCGATCTAGATTGAGTTACTGTTTCATTGAATAACTGTGACAACTGTTGACATTTAACTATTCTGCTGTTAAAGTAATTTTTAATAATCTGATAATCTTTTAAGTAGGGGTTTACCTGATTTCGGTTCCAACTCTGGCAAATCCGGAATCTGGCAGGAATTTGCTTCATAAATCCGGCTGGTCGATAGAGCCCTAATTTATATATATCTATGATGGCTCCGGAAAATCCAGAATTCAACCTTTTTAACAAATGGCTCCGATCACATTTTACTTAAAAAATCCGGCCACATATGGGTCCGGCTAGATTTCAAAATTTTGAATCCGGTACATTCCTACTTTTAGGTGGAAATTAAAAATTTTAATACAGTTTAATAGTGATAATTTTAAAAAATTCGAAAGTGTGACGTATTTTAGGGGGGGGGGGAGGTCCCGAGATTTGTGACAGTTTCTGACAGGGGGAGAGGGTAAAAATGTTTTACAAGATAGCACAAATTACTTTATGGACGGCCCCTACCCTATCAATTGTAAACTTGGGCCAATCTATTTCTCCAGGTCGAATTCGTTTGGGGCGGCAAATTTCTCCTTGTTAATTAGCTTCTAGAGATGAAAAATGTTAAAATAAAAAAAGCTTATGTAAACATTAATAAAAGCGAAGAAGGAATAATGTTAAAATTAGTAAATGCTTCTAATGTCAAAACTTCAAACTCCAAAATTAAACCAATCTTCTGATATTAATGCTAATGCCTTATTGTTTGAGTCAGTCATTAGATCATTTACTCCCAACAATAACCCATATACTTAATGAGAGTTTAACATCTGGCACCTTTCCCTCTTTATGTAAATCTGTTGTTATAAAACCCTTGCTGAAGAAACAGGGGTTAGACCAAAACAATTTAAACAGCTATATACCTGTATCCAGTGGCGTAGCTGGGGGAGGGCGGTGGGGGCGGTCAGCACACATTTGGAGGGCTGCATTTATGGGCATTTGAAAAGTAAAGCCATTTTCGACAACCGCCCTTTTTCTATTGAAAATAAGGGAAAACCCGGATGAAACAAAATGTCCGTACTTTCGAGTCGAAATTTACGGATTCGTAAATTTGTTTAATTACATACTGGTTGTTATAACTAACGCATAATCGTTCAGTAATTTAAATGATGCGTGAACAAGTACCTACATGGATGGAGGTTCATATTGTGTTTAACTTTCATGTAGTAATTTATCTTGCTGTTTCAGTTCTCAGAAAAATATACTAGGGTAAGTTATTAAAAATTACATTAATTTTATTTTTATTGTATTAAAGTAGCACAAATAATTTGTGTTGTTCATTAAAAATGTTTCACCTATCCAATTAACGTATTTTTTTTTTATAATTTGAATTCGTCTATTTCAAGGGTGCACAACCTTTGGGCCATTGCCGGCCACATAAAACAAAAAATTACTTTTGCAACGGCCGCCAAAAAATATTCACTGAGTATCGAAACTATCACTATCAAAAATTTACCTCTCGTAGTAGTCAACGCAAGATAATAATGATGACGTCATCACAATGTATTATAGGCAGACAAAGTGCTTCATTATAAACAAAAACATTTCAGATGATATTTTCTTATATTTCTACAATATTTAACATTGTCATATAAACTTATCAGTGTCCCAGCATCATGCATGTCACACACATACAACATAAGGATACTTATTAGCATTAGCACACTGACAACACAATAATTGAATAAGTGATAAGCTGCTTCACTATCACTGTCCATGTCACTTAGGGGTCGTCCATAAAAAACGTCACGCTCCAGAGGGGGGGTGTAAGAAAGTGTGACAGTTTGTGACAGGAGGAGGGGGTGTCCGGCCATGTGTGACGTCACGGTGTTTTTATGTTCAATTTTAATTATTTTGTTAATAAAAAATATATTTTTGTACGAAAGTGTGACGTACTTTGATTTTTTTTTTTTGGGGGGGGGGGTGGATTTAAAAATGGTAAAAAATAGCGTGACGTACTTTATGGACGGCCCCTTAGTAGTCCTGTGTCCAAAAAATAGTGGCTGCCTTCCTCTTGGTTGTTTGCCGAGAGTCGCGTCAAGTCCAGTCACTCGCTGGAGATCATCAGTCGTATTCCTGACGCCAGATTGGTGTCCACCAGTCGGGTTTGATATTTATTCTTGAGATATTTCATTCGTGAAAAATGACGCTTCGCACATGTAAGTGCTTCAAAACACCACTAGTGTTTCTTGCGATTTTACTTGGGATACTCCACAGCTACTTTCCATGTTTCCAGTAGATCGTTTTTGTCCTCGAATTTCTTTACAAGCTTCATGTTAGATTTTAGCTCGATCATTTTCATTTGGACATCCAACGGAGCACTTTCTGTGTCAATCAAATGTGGAGAAGCAACGAGTCTCATATTTTCTGAGATCTTGTCGAAATCCTGAAAACGTTCTGCGAATTCCAGCAACAACACTTCGAGGACCCCTTAAAAGGACGTAGCCGGAGTTTCATCTTTTTCTTATTTCGTGTTTCTCGATTAGAGCGATGAGTTGTGGGAAATGATAGAGATTTAGCTGTTGGATATGACTTTGTGGCAGACAATTATCAAAGAGAATTCTTTTTTCTCTGTGTATGAGGCAAACTGTTGTTCCTTTGCCTTGCAGAGGCTTAGTTGAGGCAGTTGATATAAAATAACAAATCTACAAGGAAGGCTAGAGATATTAAGAAGGCCTGGTTCTGCAGTGGGCATACTTGTTTTTCGTGGCATAAAATTCCAGTATTTCTTTTCGTAACAGCAGAGCACGGCGAGATCTTTATCCCCGAGACAAGCAACGAACGCTGGTGTGGTATAGAATATCTTCAGCCGACAATAATCCGTTTCCTTACCCGAACGATAGGACACTCGATAGAGAGCTTCAATGCGTTTATTTGAAGTCTTAAAACAAAAGCAGACACGACCGAGGTCTGTTGTCAAACATTTCTCTCAGGGTTTTCCACGCAGATCTTCCTTGAATCACCTTGTAACTGTGCAGAGTTGTGTGATGAGTGTCTGCGAAAATGTTGCTTGATATTGTCCCCTTTGACAGTTTTCACAAACATCGCCGCAGATTAGACACTGCATGAAATGGTTCTCTGTCTCTGCCAGAAAGAAATCTAATTCCCATTGTACATTAAAGCTCCGCTTTTCTTCTTCCAATGTTCTTTTCCCTTTTACCGTACAGAATAGGACTGCATAAAGCTTTTTTATTAAAAAAAACAAATTACACAGACTATTTGTGTAAGGAAACAATAAATTAAAAAATAAATTAAAGCTTTATTATCAACTAATACAAATAATGGTAGACGTTTCGGCTCATGCCTTCATCAGTACAAAAACAATTACATGTACTTACATATATATTAAAATTAAAACATATTAAAGTCTATGTGATAAAATGAAAAGAAATGAAAGACAAAAATAAACACGGACATAGAATATAAGAAAAAGGAGGAAGTTGAAGTATCTAAACAGTGAAAACCACAACGGGAAAACGATTTTGCAGTCATGTAAAATTGTGGATTTGGTTAATTCCATATGGAGCCAACGTACCAAATCGTTTTATGAGTCTATTTTCCATGTGGACTCTATCATGGGTATTGGTTGCATATAAAATACCAGTAACTACAATATCCACAATGCCATCGTGGTCAACACTGTTAAAATGTTTAGACACAGGACACTGAGCCTGTTTATTTATATTGTACAGGTGTTCTCTAAACCGATCTCCAAGACGACGACCTGTCTCACCCACATAACTTTTTTTACATCTCTTGCAAATAATTGCATAAATCACGTTGCGACTGGTGCAAGTGAATCCATCTTTTATTAAGAATTGTTCAAGAGGGAAAGAAATTTTGTTAATTTCAACCACATATGGACAAGTATTGCAACGGTTACGGTTGCAACCTTTTGTTCCAATATGTGCTTTCATTGTGGGAAGGTGACTTCTTACAAGTATGTCTCTGAGGCTTTTATCTCTCCGGAAAGCAAAAAGAGGAGGTTTTTTGAAGACCTGCTGAGTTAGAGGGTCAGCCATAAGGATTGATCGGTTTTTGAGAATCACCTGGCGGGCCTTAAAATTATGGGGATGGAAAGTTAAAACAAATTTGCATCTATCACATTGATCGTGAACAGATGATGTAAATGTGTCCTGTCTGGTCATGCCTTTAATTCTATTGACAGCTGATGTTAAGATTGTTTCCGGGTATGACCTCCTTCTAAAAAAGTCCAGCATCTCATCACTTCTTTCCAAGAAGTCTGCCTCATCACTGCAGAGTCTTTTAAGTCTTAGTAGTTGTGAAAATGGGATAGAGTTCCTACACGATTGAGGATGGGACGATGTATATAGAAGGAAACTATGGCTGTCTGTAGGCTTGTAAAAGATGGATGTTGATATTTTGTTTTCTTTTAATTTTATTTGTATGTCCAAAAAGTTAACAGTACTCCTATGAATAGTTGATGTGAATTTTATTGAAGGATGGAAGCCACCAATGAAGTCAATAAAATTTTGCAATTGCTGCATGTCCATTTTGGTTATTCCAATACAATCGTCGATGTATCTCTTGTAGTACTCTGGACAAATACCTTTGTAATTTTTATTCCATAGGTGTTCCAAATGGCCCATAAATATGCATGCATAACTTGGTCCCATTTTTGTTCCCATGGCAACTCCACTAATTTGATCAAAAAACTGTCCGTTGAACTCAAACGAGTTTAAATTTAGGACCAGCTCGGTCAATCGTAGTATGGCACTTGCTGGGAACTTAAGATTTGCCTTCTTGTTTAGAAAAAAGGAAATTGCAGAGAGGCCATCAGCATGTGGAATTGACGTGTACAATGAAGAAACGTCCATTGTAAATAGGAGGTGATCTTCATCCGGTAAAACCAAGGAATCCAGTGATTTTAGCATATGGCTAGTGTCCTTAATATANTCCTGATTATAATCCGAGTGTGTGAATATGCATGTGTGCGAGTGTGTTTATGTGTATGTGTGTAAGTGCGTCTGTGTGTGCGTGTGACTGTGTGTTTGTATTAGTTGTGAAATAACGATTTAATTCATAGATTGCTAAAAGTGAAATTAAATATTGAAAAGACGTTACCACGTAATGGTTTATGTATAGTTAAAATTATGCACTGGATTATGAAAAATTCCGTCAATTTTATGAACACAAGTCTCTGCCGATGCGATCTTTGTGGGTGCTTGAATAAAAGATAACGGGAAGTCATTGAATGTGACTTAAAAAACTGTTAATGAGAAGATCAATCTCCAATCATTTTTTCAGAGATGGTTTTACTTTATTTAAGAAGAATTTAGCCCTTGCGCATTAGTTGGACGATTACTCGCATGAATTGCCTCAATGGAAAATAAACAGTGAAATGAACTTATAGTCGCTATTGAAAGTGCATTATTTATAGTTATAATATGTAATTGGATAAGATTGAGGCTAATTAGCGCTAATTAAAAAAATGGAACCTTTCTAAATTTTTAATTGTATTTTACAATAATAAAATCACACGAAGATGGGTCGAACTAATTAATTTCTTTTAGTCACTGTTAAATAACTATAGAAATAAATGTGAAGAAATTATTTAATTGCAGACGAAATATCAATTTTACATTTTAATATAAGCTTTTATACATCTACGTATATAATCAGATAGAGGCAAATATTCTACGGGCGTATAACAAGTCAAAATTACAGAAAATGAAATTTCTTAATAGAAAAATTAACACGGAACCGCTTTTGAAACATTTAACAAGTGATTTATCATAAAAACAATTGCAAATATTAATTAGGAGGAAGATTTATTTCTCTTAGGTGCTTATTTAATACAAGTAAGTGTTTTGGATCGATTTCATTATAAAATGACAATAAGGAACTTCGTATTGAAAGTAAACGCTCAGGGATTTTAAATAATAAAATGGTACGTGTATAAGCGTTTATACACTGTTGTAAGAGTGGTGTTAAATAGCGGAAATGTAATTTTTTTTAATAGAGGAGCAACTTTGTAGACTATTTGAAGGGTGCTTTTTGTTAAGTAACACAAGAAGTAAATTGAAGGGCGCGCGTTTGTAATGGTTCCAACGCCTGCGAGGTGCATTGTTCAGGTTATCGACATTTTTTTATTTTAAAAAATCATTTATTTTTGTTATCACAGTGAAAATCTTTGAGCCACTTTAATATATACATCTTTAAAACCCAATTTAACTTAGGTCCTTTTTAAGTGTGTTTGGGATATTAGTTGAAATTCTGTTTTTAATTTCTAATTCATAATATACCAAAAATAATTTTAAAATAATAATAGTAACAAAGTGGTACATTATAAATGAGAAAAATCTCAGTTTAGAAACAAAAGGGTCGAAACGTCCGGGGTGAAAACGCCCTAGGGTCGAAAAGTCCCGTGGTGGAACTGTCCGGGATCGAATAGCCCGGGATCGAATCGACCGGGGTCGAACCGTCGGTGGTCGAACCGACCAGACTCGAAACGACCTGGGGACAAAACGCCCTGTGGTCGAACTGCCAGGGTCGAACCGACCGGGGTGGAATCGTCCGGGGTTGAAGTGTCCAACCACCAAATAGAAAATACTTTTTGCACAACTAAAGTAAACCAGCAGGGTACATTTTCAGATCAAACCTTGCGATTTAAGGTGTTACTTTAAAACAAAGTAACTCATACATACCTTAATTTAGCATCAATATTCACATTATTAATATTTGGCGCATACAAAATCCTATTCATATGACTAAGGCCATGCTTAGCCTAGAAATAAGGTTTTGGAGAGCTTTTCCCATGAAAAAAGTAATCTTAAGACATGCATTTTACTCTAAGACCTAACGAATGATGAAACATCCATTTTAAAAAATTGGGTACATTTCTCGAACGATGCGGTTGCATGACATACGCTTCGGGTAAAAACTGTTCTTTAAGGTGAAAATATATCAAGTCAAAAGAAATATCACGGGTATTACGACTTATAAATAGGATCTAGCATAAGAAAGTGCGTGTTATGTCGAAAAAACACACTGACAACAACTCATTTTGGGCCAAGCTGTTTTGAGTTCATTAGATGAATAGTATACAACGGGCATAAAGATTGATATAAAGTGAATTGTTACTATTAGAAAAAATGTGCGGGAATATATAATGATTTACATAAAATTTATAAGGAGATCAATTTCTCACCATTTTCTTAAAAATCAGCATTGTTCTTTTGTTTTTATTCACGTTAAAGTAACATGAGCCTTGAAAACAAATAAACCATATTTTCCACTCTCCCCAAGTCACAATATTCACAAATAATATCTGGCTAAAAATATCCTATTCGTTTAGAACGAATTTCATGCTTAGACTATAAATGAAATGGGTGTTAAGCGAGCCATTTCTAAGAACCAAAGGAATCATTTGGAAAGATATTGTTTTCATGTTTTGATTCACATGAAAAAAAAGTGAGCCTTGCCCGTTAGATTTTTTAAAACTGTTAACGACATTTGTTATTCACGTAGAATATATAGCATGCGTTATTAAAGGGGTTCGAGCATGGTGAAAAAAAGCCATCAATCGATATGAATGTAAGGATGTGGTTGAGCAGGCCGGGGCCCTAACATGGGCTGTAGCTGGAAGGATGTGGTAAGCAAGCCAGTGCCCTACATGGGCTGTAGAGACACGGATGATAATGATGATGCTATATTAAAGCAGGAATACCAAAGTTGATGGGTAATACTTAAATTAATAATAGTTTTATTTTTCTTGACACACATATCGTTGTTTGTATTAAGAAGGTGTTTGATTTATCACTACTCTAATTTCCAAATGCTTTTACATTCATTTTTAAGGGGAATTTGTGACCCAAAACTAAATAAAATTATTCTTATTGTGCCTACCCCGTAGCGTAGCACGGGTATTTTGCTCGTCTATTATATAATGCGCCTAAGCATGTCCGAATCCGCTATGTCCCGCAACTCTGGATTACTTTTTTTTAAAATTGAAAATATAGACGTAAAATCATAATGATTTTGGTTTTGAGATTAACATAGCGTGTGGTGTAGCACGCCGTAAATTAATATATAATGTGACGTCATGGAGCTTTTATTATATTCAATTGGGAAAAGGGAACAATTTTTAATAAGCGCGAGTGTGTTCATTTGTGTGTGTGTATGTCTGTGTGTACGTCTGTGTGTGCGTGTGAGTGTGTGTTTGTATTAGTTGTGAACTAACGATTGATTTTATAGACTGCTAAAAATGACATTAAAGATTGAAAAGAACTTACCAGGACTTTCTAAGAAGAAAATGGTTTATGTATAGTTAAAATTGTGCACTTGTCGACTAAATATTCCGTTAATTTTATGAACACAACATTCCGCCAGTGCGTGCTTCGTATTAAGCGCTAAATAAATGTCAGTTTTCTTTTAAAGTCTATAGACTTAATTTTTAAAAATCAAATCCCTACAGGGGCCGTCTATAAAGTACGTCACGCTTCAGATGGGGTAAGAAAGTGTGACAGGGGGAGGGGGCCATGTGCGACGTCACTGTGTTTTATGTTAGATTTTAATTATTTTGTTAATAAAATATATATTTTTGTACGAAAGTTTGACGTACTTTAGGGGGGGGGGTTCCTAGATTTGTGACAGTTTGTGACAAGGGGGAGGGAGGTTCAAAGGTTAAAAATAGCGTGACGTACTTTATGAACGGCCCCGCTTTAGTAAAATATTATGTATTGAGACCTTAAAAATAAGCAGAGGCGTCACTAGGGTTGGTGTCACCCGGGGCGGTAGCTCGTGGTGTCACGCGGGGCGGTAGCTCATGGTGTCACCCCCTCATGATTTAATCCATAGAACTCCTCCGTGTTTTCCAGTGCCAAATAACGGGAATATATAGAGTTTTATGGTCTGGTGTCACCCCCCTGATGGTGTCACCCGGGGCGGCCCGCCCCCTCCGCACCCCCCCTAGCGACGCCACTGAAAATAAGCTATTTTATAAGCTGAAAAAACTTACAATGCATAATAATAATAATAATTTTTTTAAAAAAATCTTTAATGTAAAATAATAAATACAAAGAAAAATAATCCGTTTATCTTAGAGAAACAAATATCTACAAATTTAGTGAATTGTTATTTTTCTAGAAAAGAGAGGGAAGCCATTATGAATGACATAATTATCAAACTTTCATGTTTATTTAAGTTTTTAGTTTTTATACATCTACGTATATAATCGGATGGAGACAAATTTTGTACGGGCTTATAAAAACATCAAAATTACATAAAATTAAATTTCTAAATGGAAATATGCACACGGAACAGCATTTGAAGCATTTAATAAGTGATTTGTCATAAAAACAATTCCAAATATTTGTTAGGTGTAAGATTTTTTTTACCTTATAAGCTTACCTAATACAAATGAGTGTTTTGAATCGATTTCTCTATGAACTGACATCAAGAAAAGGTGTATTGGAAGTAATCGATCAGGGATTTAAATAAGAAAATGGAATATGTATAGGTGTTAAATACACTGGTTGTAGAGTAAGGCTAATAAGTGGCTTAGTTATTTCTTTTAATGGGGGCACCTTTGTGAAATATTTGAAATGTGCTATTCATTTGTAGGGGCATGAGTTAATAATATTGCCGATCCCTGGGTGGCAACAACACTATTTCTTAGCCACTGATACATTCTTTTTGCAAAGCTTAAACTAAACAAGCAGGAAAAAGTTTAAGCCCAAACCTTGCGATTTAACGTCTGTCTTTTAAAAATCATAAACAATATCCCAAATCCCCTCTACCCAAGGCATCAATTTTCACTTACGTATTATGTAGTCCCAAAAAAATAAATATATACACATTTTCCTGAATAAAGGTCATTTATAAACAGTAAAGGAGTGGATGTTGTGGTTTAAAGGGTAGACAAACAATAAAGCTTCTCTTTAAAAAATAATTTTAAAATAAATAAATAAATAACAAACAACATATGTGGAATTTTTCTAGAATAATCTGATGGCATGGTACCTGCTTCGGATAATAACTGTAGAGTTGTCTATTGGTGCAAGTGTGTGTGTGTTGGGGGGGGGGTATTTGGGTGAGTGTATGTGTTTTGGCTTGGTTATTTCTATGTCTTTTTATGTTGAGCCTCTAACAAGACTACCATTAGATATCTTCAAAAACAATTCATATTTGTTTGTATTTACTTCTTGACTGTGTTTTCATTATTGTGAGATATTATAAATTGTTGGCATCAGAAGACCTTACATTGCAAGCTGGTATATTTTTTGTTTGTTGATTTATCAGTCAAATCTTTGCAAGCGAATAAAAACATTAAATCCCTAGAATTAGAATTAAATTTATAAATAGAAAATGCACACAGAACAGTATTTGATGCATGAAACAATGGATTAGTGAATGTAGCAATACAAGTGTTTGTGAGGTTGAAGATTTATTTAACCAGTTGCTTAAATAGTTTACGTGATTTTTTTCTGGAAAGATTGCTACATAAACTGCTCCAAAGGAATATATGGATGATAAAAAATTCGGTACTGTTAGAGATGAAAAAGAATTAATTGTATTGAATTGCATGTGGCTAATAAATAAAACGGTTATGTTTATATTTAGTTGTAAATTTCTTACTTTTTAAAAGACACTTCTTTTATTGCTGTCGGGGTGAGTCAATAATATCATGAATTGCATAAAAACTATAGCATAGTAACCGTTATATACTTTTTGCATAACTTAAACTAAACTAGCAGGGTAAATTTTAAGCACAAACCTTACGATTCAAAGTGTATCTTTAAGACAAATAAACCCCATATTTACATATTTTCGGCATTATTATTCAAATAATTAAAATTAAAAATTTAAATAGTATCCTATTCATTTGACTAAGGTCATGCTTAGTCTGGAAATAGAAAGAATGTTTTGAACAGCTTTTCCCATAAAAAATGTAATCCTAAAAACAGGTATTTATGCAAGTAACAATGCGGTTGCATCGCAAACGCTCCTGTAAAAACTGTAGACTACTGTTCTTTAAAATGTAAATATATCCAGTTTAAAGAAATATCACGGGTATTGAACTGAACTGAACTGTCTCTTAACCCGACGCTGGGTCGTTGGGGCACCATTTTGAGCTGCGCACTATCTCATGCCATGTGTCACGGTTCTTAGCTGCCTTCTGGGAATCGCTAAATGACAGGCCGGTCCACTCTTTGATATTGTCCTCCCAACTCTTCCTTGGTCTGCCTCTTTTCCTTCTTCCCTGGACTGTGCCTTGCAATATAGTCTAGTCTTTGAGAGACCTCCAGATCTTGTCACGTGTCCGTACCATCGTAGTTTCCTCTTTTTAATTGAGGTGAGAAGGTCCTCGTAAGGGCCAATGAAAGCACTTATTTTGTCGCGGACCGCTTCGTTCGTGATGTGCGCCGTGTAGGAGATGTTTAGTACTTTTCGAAAACATCTTATCTCTAGCGCATTAATTCTTTTTTGGAGGTCTGCGGTGAGCGTCCAAGCCTCACAACCATACAGGAAGACTGACATCGCCAGAGAGCGCATTAGTCGAATCTTTGATCTCAGGGAGAGCTCCTTGCTTTGCCAGATGTGTTTAAGTTTGCTTAATGCTGCAGTTGTTTGGGCCATTCTGGCAAGAATTTCTGGCTTTGAGCCTTCATCGGATATTATAGCCCCTAGATATTTAAAGGTAGGGACCTCCTCGAGTTTTTGCTCGTTTATCCGTATTTCACTTGTGAATTTCTTATTTGCCATGACCTTGGTCTTCTCTGCATTGATTTCCATGACACAGGCCTTTGATGTATTCTCTAGCTTTGCAAGGAATTCTTTTAGTTCGTCCTCGCTGCCAGCTAGGCCGTCTATGTCATCGGAGAAGCGTAAGTTAGCTATGATCCTTCCTCCGATGCTGACCGTTCCGACCTGGTTTTCGAGCACATGTCATAATTCTTTCTAGGAAGAGGTTGAAGAGGATGGGGGAGAGTAAGCACCCTTGTCTGACACCAACAGTGGTCTTGAACCAATCTCCCAGCTTGCTGTTGTAGAGTACCGCGCTGGTTGCTCTGTTGTACAGGTTCTTGATCACAGCAATGAGGTTAGCATTAATATTGAACTTGTGCATGGTTGCCCACAGTGCTGTATGCCACACTCTGTCAAACGCCCTTTTAAAGTCTATGAAGACATGAAAGAGGTCGCGCTGGTGTTGCAGATGTTTTTCACAGAGCACTCGCAGGTTGAAGATCTGCTCCGTTGTGCTCCTTCCTGCTCTGAAGCCTGCCTGTTCTTCTGCAATGATCTGCTCTGCTTGTGATTTCAGTCTGTTTAGTATTACCATGAGCATGACTTTGCTGGGGTGACTAATCAGGCTAATTTTACGGTAGTTCTGACACAATTGTAGATTACCCTTCTTTGGGAGCGTTATAACCAGCGATTGAGTCCAGGGTGTTGGTCATTCTCCTGTCTGCCAGATCTTGTTGCACATGTTGGTTAGAATGTTTATTACTGGGTCACCTCCTGCCTGAATCAGTTCACCTGGGATGTTGTCTGCTCCAGCCGATTTCCCCTTTTTCAGTTTTCGCACAGCCAGCTCCACCTCATCACGGAGAATGGAATGCATGTCTATGTTAGTTGACTTTGGGCAATTGAGCACTGATTCATCGCCCTTTGAGTCTTCATTGTACAGCTCAGAACAGTATTTGGTCCATCTTTTTATTATTTCTTGTTCTTCTGTAATACATTTCGCAGATTTATCTTGTATTGTTGAGATGCGACCTTGCTTGGTGGATGTCAGATCTTTGACAATCTTGTAAGCCTTTTTTGAGTTGTTCCTTAGTAGATTTTTATCGATGTCTGAGCATTGTTGTTCTATCCAGTTTGTTTTTGCTTTATTCATTTCTTTCCTGATCTTTTTATTGATTGCTCTGTATTTGGTTGCTCCTTCTGCAGTGTTCTTTACGTTCTTAAGTTTTCTTCTCTCATCGCATAGCTCTAGGATATACGTGGAGACCCATGGTTTTTTTAATGCATGTTTCTTGCCAAGTATATCTTTTGCTGTCTCAATTATTGTGGTATTGAAGGTATCAGTGATTAGATCTATGTCCATATCCGTTTCTGACTCACATAGTGTGGTCAGTGGAGCAAATTTCCCTCCAATTTACCCTGAACACCTCTGCGATTTCTGGATCTTTCAGTTTTTCAAGGTCAAAGCGCAATCGTGAATTGCTTTGTTTTGCTATCTTTTTCAGGTGTAGATGGAAAGTCATCAGCACCAGATTATGGTCGCTGCCGATATCCACTCCAGGGAAGCTTCTAGTATTAGCTGCTTTAATGCATGATTTGAATCGTCTTTTGACCAGTATGTAATATATCTGGTTACTATGTTCCCCGCCTGGGCTGTGCCAAGTCCATATTCTGGATTTTTTATGGTGACCAATTGTGTTAGCTAGAAGGAGGTTGTTGTATCGTGCAAATTTGAGGAGTCGAAGCCCTATATCGTTGGTCAGGTCATTGCAAGAGTGTCCGCAAGTATCTTCCCAGTTGGTACATACATCTACTCCAATCTTCGCATTCCTGTCACCTTGGACGACGATAATATCTTTCTTTGGTGTTTGATCCACGATGTCCTGTACTTGGTCATAGAAGGCCTCAATTTCACTATCATTATGGCTGGATGTAGGAGCATATATCTGTATAATTGTGATATTGAAGGGTGTGGCTTTCAGGTGAATGGTGATGATGCGGCTGGAGACAGGACGACAACCTATGACTGAGTTTGTTGTATTTTTATGGATGAGGAATCCAACTCCATGTTCATGTCTGTCCTCCCTGCCGCTGAAGTAGATTTTGTGTCCATCTTCTGTTGAGAGTTCACCAAAGCTTTTCCATCGTGTCTCACACAGTCCGATGACATTCCATTGGTATCGTTCCAGTTCGTGGGTCAGTTCTTTCACTTTCCCTGTCGCATGTAAGGTTCTTACATTCTATGTACCAATAATTATGTCTCTTCTTTTAAGGTTGTATGGGGGTGTTGGCTGTGGTGCACCAGTAGTAAATTTTACGTCCCCACCCTGGTGTGCAGTGGTAGACGCGGCCCTTGTTAACCCGGGCGACGACCGAGCCGGTATGTGTTGAGTTAGTATTACAGTCATATGGTGTGTCTAGGGCAAGAATTGCTTGGCGGCGCCCATCCCACTCCAAGCTTAACCACAGCGGTTTCCTCCTTATCGGTGGTCCGCCTTGGTCATGGACACGTAGCCGTTGAGTTCGCATGTGAACTCGTCCGCCCTGGCCGGTGCTCCAGCTAGGAAGTCATACGCCCAGTGGTGCCGTGTCAGCACCACCCCCTCACGTGATTTAGCCGGTCAGCTGAGACCGTTGCCCGGGGTGTGGCGCTGGGAGCCACACGTGAGAGTTTCGAGAGATGGACGAGGACCAGTGAGTTTGACCACCCGAGGGTGCAGCTGTCACAGCGTCAAAAGGTACTACCTCTGCCCAGCGCTCTCTACAACCCACGGGTATTACGACTTATATATATAGGATCTTGCATCAGAACATGGGTTTTTGGTTTTAAAAAATGCTCACTATAAACGACTCATTTTACGACAAGCTGTTTAGATTTTTTAGATCAATATTATACATCAGAAATACACATTCGTATAAAGAATGATTTTTTTATGTCAAGGGCGTATCATGCGGTTAACTAAACGGCAGTTTTCTTTTAAACTCTATACTATAACCTTACTTTTTTAAAAATTGTTTATTTAACATAACACCATTATGTTTTAAAATAAAATCCCTACAGCCTACATATTAAAATGTTTTATATAAAGACAATAAAAATAAGTCATTTTATAAGCTAAAAAAATACCCGCAATAGTAATAATAATAACAAAAAAGCTTATATGTAAATACAAAGACAAATAATCCGATTCTCTTAGACGTCCAAGTATCCGCCAATTTAGTGAATTGATACTATTATAAAAAAAAAGAGCGGAAAGCCATTATGAATGATATACAATTTATTAGAAGATCAATCTCTATGCCATTTTTTAAAAGCAACATTGTGTTTTATTATTATTCATGTGAAAAGAAAATATGTCTTTCAAACAAATAAACCATATTTTCCACGCTTTCCAAGCCTTAATATTCACAAATATTAATTGGCTCAAAAATATTCTATTTGACTTGAATTAATTTCATGCTTAGACTAAGAAAAGGAAGATGTCTCTTTAGAGAGCTTTTTCCTAAAACCAAAGGAATCATATGGAAAGACATTGCTTTCATTGTATGATTCATTTGAAAATAAATTAAGCCTTGCCCATTTGAGTTTTAAAACTGTTAAAGACATTCGTTTTTCTGGTAGAGTAAACAGAGAAAAGTATGCGTTATTAAAGCAAAAATACAAAAATGGATGGGTAATTTTCAAATTCATCATACTTTCTATTTTCTCTAATACAAATATCGTGATTATTATGGAGAATTGTTTTTTATATATCGCTATACAAATTTCGTGATGCTATTAAACTCCTCACTAAATTTGCATGGGAATTTGAGACTCAAAAACGAAATATAGTTATTTTTTTTATTGTGCCCACCCCGTAGCATAGCACGGATATATTGCTCGTGTATGTACATAAGCGCCAAACACTGCAGCTAGCGCTACAGCTGCCGGAGTCGTAATTTCTTTCGCAATAACAAGTGCCTAAGAGTGTAAATGAATATTCGATATTTCATTTACAACTTTACATAAGATATCGCCAAATTGCAAATATTTGACGGCCGCAGGTTATTATAATTTAAACAGATTTCCACGGGCGCACTTTTTGTGCCCACGCGGCCGCAGGTTGTCAACCCTGTTCTAAAGCATAACTTAATTATTTTGTTTTATGGCCTAAGCAAAAATAATGAACAAAATTGATCATCTAAATTAAAATTAAACTAAATTTAAAACTGGCATAAAATAATTCAATTTTTAAGATATAAAAAAATAATTAAAAAATGCTTTATATTACAAAAGTTTTGCAAATTGAAGGAATCAGAAATCAGATTAAAAAAAAAATATACAGTTAAAAAAAGAACTACATTTTTTTTGTAAAATGAAACAAAACAAAATTTCAAGAAGTTCTTGTTAGAATGTTTGATATTATTAAATCCGGGAATATAGAAGTCTGACTATTAAGGGTAATTTAAAAAAAAAAAAAAGGTAAAGAACAAGTTTTTCACTATAAATCCTTTGTATACGAGACATAACTATAAGGATGTTCATTATGATACGCAGGGCAAAATAAACCAAATATACAAAATTCTAGTTATGGCTCGTAAAACGTGTTTAATATAATGCACACCGATCGTGAATATATTTTTAAAAAGTATTGTCAATGTAATGCGCACCTTATTGCGCGACATGAAAGGTTGTTGAACATATTACGCACCGCAACACTTTCTCAAAAAGAGATAAATAAAAATAATTTAAAAAGGTAGTGAGTATCGCCTCGTCAAGACGACCCAATTTGCGACTGCATACGCGCTCGTCCACTTCCGGTTATTGCTATTCTTAGTAACATTGTTTATAAAATGATGTTTATAAAATTGAAGAGTTACAAGTATTCACTGCGCCTTTCATTGAACCTCTGATTCTATATGTGCATTCAAACAATCTCTAAAATCTATCACTAAACCTAACCCAAACCCTAAAAACTATCACTAAACCTAACCCAAACCCTAAAAACTATCACTAAACCTAACCCAAACCCTAATAACTATCACTTCACTAACGTAACCCTAAAGTCTATCCCTAAACCTAACATCAAAGCAAACCATTTAAAAAAAAAATCTTATTCATTATCAATTCATGTACTATTGTTTGAAAAAAAGACCAAAAAAAAAAAAAAATAGGCATCAATAAGAAATTGAACCCCGGACCTGCGATGCAGCGTACTATCGAAACTATCAATATGACCACACAGCCACACATTCACCGATGAAATTTTTAACCTTATAAAAAAAATATTACTAAGAATAGCAATAACCGGAAGTGGACGAGCGCGTATCCAGTCGCATATTGGGTCGTCTTGACTAGGCGATACTCACTACCATTTAAAAATCCAATACTGTCTATTCGATCGATCTGAAATTTTGATGCATCATTTTTATCATCGGCATGGGTCTGCCTGCAAAATTTCAGCTCGCTAGCTTACAAGAAAGTGGGCTAAAAATCGATTCAAAGATTTTTTCGGCAAGCAAGCACGCACGGTCGGTCGCACGGGCTCAGACACCACAAGTTAATATAAAGTATTTTAAAAAGTTGACCAAAGGTTAAATTTCAACATAATAACGAAATAAATAATAATTAAATTTTGTGTTAAAAATTTAAACAATTCGTCTGGGGGCGTTTTGACCGGGACTGTTTTGACCAGGGCCGTTCTGACAGAGGCTGTATTGACTGGGGCCGTTATGTCAGGGCCGTTTTGACGGGTTACGCTGTTAGTCACTGTTACAGACTCTCACTTTTATGCAATATGACGTCACAAAACAAAACCTCCCCGAAATAAAATTGGTATTTTAAAATGAGCATTAGTTAGATCACTTCATTGTCATTTAAGTAAGTATTTAATTTAATGTAATAGTAGCATAGTAACACGTGTGAAGCCATTTAAAACGTCATTTTAAAAATTGTAAGCAATTGATTATTTAAGTGGAGCTTTTATTTAGAGTTGCACGTTTTGATGAGTTCTCACAGTTCTTAAAGGCCCTCGGCCACTCGACATATAACGTCACAAATCTATGACCCCCTTCTGCCCCCCCCCCCTAGGCGCGTAACGTCATTTTGTCGACATTTTTCATATAACATAAGTTTGGCTCTTTTTTTCTTTGGCCGACATTTTGGCTTTTTACCCAAACGAAGTGGTTATCCGCAGAATTCTGGATATCGTTATCCGCAGAATTCTAAATGAATCTCCTGAGTCGTGAGATAGAAATCTCGGTCACATGACTTCAGATTGGCGGTAAAGGAACGGTTTTGGAAATTATAATAGAATCCTTCTTCTCATCGAAATAAAATGGCAGCAATCTTAAAAGGAGCTACATTTTGTTCATTCAATGAGTTTACCAGTGCACTAAAAGAATACGAAGAATTGAATGGGGTAGGGATGGAGACAACTGCAGTCAAAAAAGCTCTTCAGCAAGGGAAACTACTCTCCTGTCAAGTTTCTTGTCTTCTGGATTTATTTGCAGAGCAAAGGTCATCTTCTAATCAATCTCATTACAATGCCATGAAAGAGAAAATTTCTGAACTTTCACCTTCAGATGTTCTTGCTTACTTTGCCTCCAACTGGTGGAACTGTCCTCAGCTTTGGGCTGCTTCTTTTCTTGATACTCCAACATTTCACATAACAACAACAAATCATGCATAAACATTTCACCAAAAAATTAAGCGAATGCTCTCCTCGAAAACTCCACTTAATATTTGCATCAAAGAGCTCCTTAAAATAACACAAAACACCATGCAATCCAGAGATGCTTCTGCTTGCATACATGCCATCTCTTATAAGTACAACACCAGACATAATCAGACATTGTCAATTCTATTCAAAATGATCTCACCCCTTTTTGAGCAAGTATAGTCATTGAACAGTTTCTTCTCTTTCAGAAAGCCAATTAACTTTTCCAATGTTCACTTTCCTGTTCTGACACATACATGTCCTGGCTCATTCCCATACGATAGCACAATTCACACTTGTTCTTTTGATTTCTTTTCAAACTTTCATTTACCTTGTCGACATATATTTTCTTTACGCTGTTACCGTTCTCTGCCACTTTATCAATGTGATAATGAACGCTTTAAAAGCACTTCTCTTTCCATTGCCCCCATTCTTCATTCCAATGTTGAAGATGCATCTCCTGAAGTTCTCTTTACTCACAAAGCTAGTACTCCTGAATTGCGCTTTCAAAGAACCAAAGAAATCACAAAAGCAATTGAATCCTTTTTTTCCCTTTGTTGGGAGAACGCGCTTTTGAAAATGCATTATCTCAACTTGATAAAGTTTTTCAACTGATTAAATCTGAACGCCCTCTTGCAGTAGACTAATTGATATTTCTGAATCAGACATTCAAACTTTTTCCGAGCCATTTTCCTCTGTGCCTTTTAATGTCCATAATGTTCCTTGCCCATCTTCTCTACCTATGCCTCCTACATCTTCTTCTGATGTCAATGATATCTCTGGTATCCTTCATTCTGCCAATCCTTCTGTTCTTAATTTGGCTCTGTCCCCCGGTTTTCATGATTATGCCTCTCCTTCTGTTCCTCCTTTGGCTCTTTCCTCTAGTATCCTTGATTCTTCCACTCCTTTATCTATGTCTAATCCTGTGGATTTTCGAGTGTTAAACTCACTCTGGTAAAAACAAAAGGTAGACCCAGGCAGATACAGAGTTTTACCAGGAGATGTAATAAAAGAAAAAAATGTCCACAGGATTTCCATTCTAAGTCAGCCGAGATAAAGAAACAAATGCTTCTCTCTGCATGTCTTTTTGATGCAACTATCACTCCTCCTTTCAAGGACCCTAACCTTAAGTCTCCAGAAACTATGCACTCAATCATTGCCAATGAAAGCAATTCTTTGTCATTAATTGAACACTTCTTTGATCTAGAGGCTTGGGTGAACCATCAAGCTTGAATCACAGAAAAGATTTCAAAAAATCTATTTATCTGCAATGCTCGCAAAAACCTTGATGATGGGGATTTTAAAATGGTAGAATGTGATTGATTTTTAAACATTCTTGAGTATGTTCATTATATTGCTAGGAAAGAAAATTAGTTGCCCCCCCTTTTTTTTGTTCCTTCTTGCTTCTAAAGTCTTTGCTGCTTGATACTAGTACTGTATTTACAATTCCTGTTGTCATAAAATTTACTTACAAAAATAAATTGCTTTCTTATTAAATATTAAATAGTATTAAATAGCCTATAATATGTTTTACCCTATCTTATCTTAGATATACAGACGCTACTTCTGTGGAGAAGATAATTGCGTCCACAGGCCACGGCTATAGGGGTTCCACGCATTACCCCAGCCGCCTAACTATTGTCTAGTTAGGTACCCATTCGGAGCTGGGTGACTCGGGGACTCCTCAGGCCCTGAGAACAAATCCTCACTTTCGTGTGGATTCGAACTCGTGACCATCAGTATGACAGTCGAGAGCGCTACCTCTCGACCACCACGTCTTGAAAATATGCTAAAATTTATATCCAATACGCCATGGACTGAGATTGGTTAATATTATATTTAACTCAGTGGACTGAAAAGATTCTAAAATATAAACTTATAATCATCTAAAATATAAACTTAAAATCAATGATCAACATGAAAAACAATAAGGCCGGTGTTGCAAAATAAATCCTCCCCCATACAGAGTCTCCCCCAGGCGATTTTATTTTAAAACAGAATCTCCGGGGGCGAAAATGTTTTCCTCCCGATTAAAATAAATTCTCCCATACCCCATAAAATACTGTCTCCCCCAAAATAAATCCGCCCCCTCTCAAAACACACTTTTAATATAGTACAAAGAGATTACTAAAAAACAATAGAATAACGAATAATTAAATTTGTATTATTCACACATGTTAACTTTAATTCTATTTATGGTAGTGGCGTAGATACAGAGAGATATGGGGTGGGGGTGTGGATCACTCCGTTTTACACCCCTCAGGGGCGTAACAATTTTTAAAAAAATACTTAATTACTTGAATTATTTTTCTCACTGTACAAATGGACTCTAACGGAGTTGGTATCAAGCATTTAAAAAAAAATTAAGTATTGCATCTATGAAGGCATGGGTTGTGTTGTTACTATAAACGGTAAATTTGCACAAATCTCAGGTGTTCAGATGGTGAGAAATCATGTCACCATCTCGCCAATAGGCCCTACAATTTCAGTAGACACCAACAATCCTCTGTTGGTTTGGGGGTGGGGGCTGTGGAAGGGTGTTGGAGCGACCCAATTAATGAAGCCGCACGCAATGAAACCATATCTGGGACAACGCCACTGACTTGAGCCCATGACCTGATTATACAGTGTGTGTGTTTTTTTTAAAAAACTCTACGGCCAAGGCAGTTTCTTGTTAGGCGGCATACATTTTAATAGTGCAGTAATCCCTGTAATAGCTCCATAGAGCCGTGTCCCATATGTTTGATATCAAATTTAAAATCTAATAATTCACTAAAAGTTGGCTACTTTTATTTAATATTTCTAAACAGCCATTTATATAGGCCAAAGGAATAATTTGTTAGACTATTTATATAACTACAAGTACAATTTAAAAAAAATAGAACTGCTTATACCAACGCAACCTTTTCTACATATTAATAAAGGCGTATCAGCTTTATATATAAATCTATATTAACTAATTTGTAAGGAATAAAATTTCTTTCATTTATTTAGTCAAAAGTTAACGTACGATAACAAATCGATTGTTAAAATGAAATTATGTTTAAAAAATTCAGAAAAGCAGGTTGAATTATTGGAATTTATTTTGATAACATCACCATGCACGAATAGATAATCTCATATCACGAATATGGAATTATTTTTTTAACTTTCCAATGTATTATTTGCTTAATGAATTTGAATTTTAAGAGCCATAACAGTTCTTAAATTCAAAAATATATTAAAATTTATACAAATTTTATTGATGGGTAGGAAAGCAATTCACCTCCGGGCTATTACATAAAATTGAGAAATTTGCTCCAATAAACATAACAACCATAAACTTTTCTCAGTATAATTTATACGTCCTCTTTCTAAAGGGTCTTAACCAATTATAACGTTAAAGATAGACAAATCAAGACATCCTTTAACATATTTTTTTAAGTCTTTAAATTGTTCTTTGATGTTACAATATTATATTGCGAACATTTCTAAAATATTAGACTAATCAGGGTGAAAAAAATCACAACTAACTACAAGTTAAACTTGTCTTTTTAATAGACATAAAATACTCCGATGATGAGAATTAAGCAACAATTGCAATTACAGTTACAAAGTATTTTTACCACGTTTTTCTTAGTTTGCTTTCTTGTCTGGATGTTTGTCTTTCCGGGGCAAAAATTGAATTCCTTTTTTGAACCACTTCTGA
>MUZC01004699.1:217493-242913 GCA_002072015.1 Radix auricularia | reverse complement strand
TATATTAAGGACACTAGCCATATGCTAAAATCACTGGATTCCTTGGTTTTACCGGATGAAGATCACCTCCTATTTACAATGGACGTTTCTTCATTGTACACGTCAATTCCACATGCTGATGGCCTCTCTGCAATTTCCTTTTTTCTAAACAAGAAGGCAAATCTTAAGTTCCCAGCAAGTGCCATACTACGATTGACCGAGCTGGTCCTAAATTTAAACTCGTTTGAGTTCAACGGACAGTTTTTTGATCAAATTAGTGGAGTTGCCATGGGAACAAAAATGGGACCAAGTTATGCATGCATATTTATGGGCCATTTGGAACACCTATGGAATAAAAATTACAAAGGTATTTGTCCAGAGTACTACAAGAGATACATCGACGATTGTATTGGAATAACCAAAATGGACATGCAGCAATTGCAAAATTTTATTGACTTCATTGGTGGCTTCCATCCTTCAATAAAATTCACATCAACTATTCATAGGAGTACTGTTAACTTTTTGGACATACAAATAAAATTAAAAGAAAACAAAATATCAACATCCATCTTTTACAAGCCTACAGACAGCCATAGTTTCCTTCTATATACATCGTCCCATCCTCAATCGTGTAGGAACTCTATCCCATTTTCACAACTACTAAGACTTAAAAGACTCTGCAGTGATGAGGCAGACTTCTTGGAAAGAAGTGATGAGATGCTGGACTTTTTTAGAAGGAGGTCATACCCGGAAACAATCTTAACATCAGCTGTCAATAGAATTAAAGGCATGACCAGACAGGACACATTTACATCATCTGTTCACGATCAATGTGATAGATGCAAATTTGTTTTAACTTTCCATCCCCATAATTTTAAGGCCCGCCAGGTGATTCTCAAAAACCGATCAATCCTTATGGCTGACCCTCTAACTCAGCAGGTCTTCAAAAAACCTCCTCTTTTTGCTTTCCGGAGAGATAAAAGCCTCAGAGACATACTTGTAAGAAGTCACCTTCCCACAATGAAAGCACATATTGGAACAAAAGGTTGCAACCGTAACCGTTGCAATACTTGTCCATATGTGGTTGAAATTAACAAAATTTCTTTCCCTCTTGAACAATTCTTAATAAAAGATGGATTCACTTGCACCAGTCGCAACGTGATTTATGCAATTATTTGCAAGAGATGTAAAAAAATTTATGTGGGTGAGACAGGTCGTCGTCTTGGAGATCGGTTTAGAGAACACCTGTACAATATAAATAAACAGGCTCAGTGTCCTGTGTCTAAACATTTTAACAGTGTTGACCACGATGGCATTTTGGATATTGTAGTTACTGGTATTTTATATGCAACCAATACCCATGATAGAGTCCACATGGAAAATAGACTCATAAAACGATTTGGTACGTTGGCTCCATATGGAATTAACCAAATCCACAATTTTACATGACTGCAAAATCGTTTTCCCGTTGTGGTTTTCACTGTTACTTTAGATACTTCAACTTCCTCCTTTTTCTTATATTCTATGTCCGTGTTTATTTTTGTCTTTCATTTCTTTTCATTTTATCACATAGACTTTAATATGTTTTAATTTTAATATATATGTAAGTACATGTAATTGTTTTTGTACTGATGAAGGCATGAGCCGAAACGTCTACCATTATTTGTATTAGTTGATAATAAAGCTTTAATTTATTGTTTCCTTACACAAATAGTCTGTGTAATTTGTTTTTTTAATAAAAAAGCTTTATGCAGTCCTATTCTGTATGATATATTAGTTTTGCTCAAAGTGTTTTAATAAATGTTGGTCCTCATGTTATGGAGGCTCATGGTACTGATGTGAGGAGGGTTATATTTTTTAAATGAAGATTACAAGTATAGACTTGTGGAGTGTGTTTTAATGTTCACGTTTTCTTATAATCTACCCAAAAACAAATTTCAGAAGAAATACTATGCCATGAAAAACAGGATCAAGGGCCGCGTACTTGTAATCAACAATGAGAAGTTTGTTAAATTGCCACACAGAGAAGGAACATTCAAAGACAGACAGAGTATTGAGTCTGTTTTTGCGGAGCAGGGTCTTGGGTTTGACATCAAAGTTCAGACCAACAAAACAGGGGAGGTAATTATTGGTATGACTTTGACATCAAAGTTCAGTCCAACAAGACAGGGGAGGTAATTATTGAAAAACAAAATACACAAACAAATTGTGTAAGAAGACAGTAAAATTAAAGCTTTATTTATGAACTAATACGAATTACAGTTGACGTTTCGGCTAATGCCTTCATTAGTAAAATAACATGAAATAATTACTTACATAAATCTTAACACATATTATTTGATAAAAATGAAAAAACAGGGGAGGTAATTATTGGTATGGCTTTGACATCACAGTTCAGTCCATTAAGACAGGAAAGTAAGTTATTGAAATTCAAATACAACAAATGTAATAGGCTTTATTTTTATTTTTTTCATTAATTTACAAGTGTTGTAAGATCTCAGGCTGTCAATTATCATCTGCCCAAGGCCAAAAATTTGTGTGGGCTTTTGTTTCAGTGATGGCCTTGGTAATTGTTTATCAAATATTTCAGAACAATATGTCTGATACACAAAGTATCCATGTAAAAATTTTCATCTAATCTGTCAATGATATTTTGTGATATAAATATATCTTTGTTCATTCAACAGGAAATGTTACAAACTCTTAATCAGGAAGCTGCCTTAGACCACAGCCAATTTGACTGCTTCATTCTGTTCATCTTAAGCCACGGCGAGGAGGGTGTGGTGTTCGGAACAGACGGATACACAGAAAATAAAATACATCACAACTGTGTGGCTATCTCAGACATAAGAAAGATGTTCTGCAGCGTACCAACGTTGATTGGCAAACCAAAGATCTTCTTCATCCAGGCTTGCCAGGGAGGTAATAACACCACATGACAATCAACCCAAATGAAATTTAAAGTAGCGCTGTACCGGAATCAAATTTTTGAAATTTGACCAGAGCTGGATTTATGAAGTGAATTGCGTGTGGAGCTAGAGACAAATTTTAGGAAAATGGCTGGATTTCAGATTTTCCAGAGCCGGAGCTATTATATATTTATATTAGGGCTCTGCCAGCCAGCTGGATTTATTAAGTGAAATCCTGCCGGAGCCATATTTGTGAAATTGGTGGGACTCAAAATTTGCAGGATCCGAAACCCTTTACAGCTCTAATTTAAAGTACCTGTAGTGTATTCTTCCTTAGCATGGATGCTTCATTACTTTTGCTTTAAAAATTTTTAAGAACTATAAGCAAAAATATTTTAAAAACTATAAGATTTTCAAGCTTGAGCATACTTTTACACTGCACTTACGCTGAACTTACATCCCACTTACAATGAGCTAACACCCCCTGTTACTCCTCCTGGTAGTCAACAAGAATTTATTCATTGATACAAACCTTATGCATCCTGCTACCCTGCTTGTTCTTGTTCTGATGAATTATATATATATAAATGTCTATAGTTCTTAATTCCCATTTTTTAATTTAGCTTCAAAGGATTCAGGATTTTTCAACAACCCGGCTGACATGCCTGCAGGAGATGTGTTACTAAGACAGAGTCAGTCATTAAATCCTGGTCCCAGCATAAAGCCTGAACCAATGGATGTGAGTCTTGGTTCTGTCTCTGCTGCCAGCTCTGGCAAAGAGGCTATGCCAGTAGATGTGATAGACAACCAGCGTGCAAGGTTAACTGATTTAAAGGAGGTAATCCCAGGTGAGCCGCTGACGTAATACTTAATGAGCTAGGTGCTGCAAAATTCTTGTTTCCATCCCTTTTGATGAAACAGACAGCTATACAAATGAGTACTGTGCAGTGAGTTAAATGTGTGAGTACTGTACAGTTGGTTTCATATGTGATCACTGCATAAAAAGTTTCATATGTAATGACTGTACATTTAGTTACATATGTGATTACTGTTAAGTTAATTAAGTAAATGATTACCTGCTTGTTATCCACTTCCTGCTTTACATTGAGATTTGTCTCCCTTTAAATCACACTTTAAGTCCCGCAAGAGTCACCTGACAATGCCGATGAGGACATTGATATCAAACAAGTAAGAAAAGCGTTGCGGATCTGCTGGGATGCAGGGCTGGAACAAAATGATGCATTCGGAGAAAAGTCCCCCAGCCTCGCAGATGCTTTCATCGCCATGGCAACAACACCGGGTAAGATGAGTGACCTTGTTTCTCTTTTGTATATATTCCCTATAATAAAAAGTGATTTCAAATTATTAGCATCTTTTTTTTTCCACACAACACATCGATTCAAACCTCAGACATTCCCATGGCCCCTGTGGTTGATAGCCCTTACGTCCACATCTGGTCAGTAACTTTATTTTATGTCTTCCATTCAGGAAACCTGTCGTGGCGCAACACTAAATATGGGACGTGGTTTATCCAAGCAATAACTTTCGTGTTTGCCAAGTTCGCCTACAAATACGACATTCACACACTGATGACTCTCGTAAGTGTTCCGTATGATACTCAGACATACATTTGGACCTGGTTGTTACGCTACTAGGTTGACCTCCCCCCTCCCTATCTCTCAATTACTTTCAGATTTTAATTAACTTCTGTTTTAGGCATTAAGCATTTTATCTACGTCAGGTGTCGGCAAATGTTTTTGCCCATTACCCCATTAAAATTTCATGTTGATGTTACCCACAAAGGCACACGGTACTGTCACACGACTTGGTGTTTAGTAGAGCGTTTTAAATCCATGTTTGTTGATAGATGCGAAACTGGCACTGGCACTGATTCTGATGAGGAAGATGATGATGAGGTTGACAATATTAATGAAGATAAAGACTATGAGGATGCAAGGGCAGAAACGACTGTTGATGGTCACTATTTGAAATTGAAACGCATATGTGCTTCAATCTATGCAGCTAGTTGTTAATGAGATGTCAAAGTGTGCTGCCATACAACCGATACTTGATTCAGCGAGGCGTATGGTTGAAAAGTTTAGAAAATCATCTGTTGCAACCCAAAAGCTAGTGTTGAAGAGCAAGAAAACTCTTATTGCAGATTGTCCCACAAGATGGTCAAGCACATTCCTTCTACTGCAGCGACTAATTGAACTGAGGGTTAGTGTGAATGCAGTAGAGGAAGAAATGGAATGGGACACTCTTCTTTCAAGTGAATGGCAAAAAATAGATCAGTTACTGAAGCCTCTGCAACCATTTGCCGAACATGCACGTTTACTGGAAGGCGATAAAGTTGTTATGTCATCAGTATTTCCAGCACTTATGGACATAGAATATCATCTTCTTGAGGCACAGTCTGATCAAGCTCTGGACGCATCACTGAAAGAGCTAGCAGTCACCTTTTTGGATGGCTTGAGGCGACGATTTGAGTTTGCACTGGGACCAGAGTCTGATATTTTTTAACCTTTACCTACTGCAGCTTGCCTGCTTGATCCTACAACAGTGTCAGCACTGTTCATTTCAGGAAAAGAGCATCCTCTTAAGTGCACAGCTTGGTTAAGTGCTTTCAGCAGCTGGTCAGCCTACTCCTAACCAAAATATCACTGCAATTGCGTCTCCTGATTTCGTTGGTTCAACAGCCCTGACTACATCTGGACCTCCTCACAAGCCCTTCAAATCCCTGGCGCAACAAATTGCGATCACCACACCCATCACTAATATTATATCTGCATTTCGTGGGCCTTAAGACAAACTGGAAGATTATTTATTGCACTATCAAAAAGCTGCCACAGCACTCAGTGAGGGGGGCAATGGTTTAAGCTGTTGGCAATCACAGAACGCTCAAAAAACGTTTCCGTTGCTTGCACCATTGGCTTTAGATATATTGACTGCACCAGCTTCGGAGGCTTACGTTGAGAGAATTTTTTCTCTTTGTGGTGATTTGACTACTGGGAAAAGAAACAGCACTAATCAGAGTCTAGAAAAACGGGTCTTTCTCAAGCTGAAATGTCATTTCTTTTGATGTTTAGTCTTCACTCTTCAAGTGAACTGTTGTTACTTAGTTTAGTTAGTTCAGAGTTCTAGGTCTTAGAATGAATACATTTGTTTTAATTTTGATTTACGTTTTTGGTTTCATATTATTATTAAGTTTTTAGTTTTTTGTGTTTTTTTTGTACATGCACTGCAAGTCTGCTACATAGTAAAAAATTGAGTCATGGCATTGGCACATAACACAATGTGATAGTGTGACTTATAATGTGACAATGGAGTGAATGGACTCAGTCTCAGTACACTGAGCTGTCATCTCTGTGACTACTATTATTATGCTTCAATTTGTTTCAACAATTGATCATGAACAATGATGTTATTAGTTATTGGTGTTTACAAGACTAAAACTAAAAGTGAAACTAAAATGAATAAGACGAAAACTATAACTCTGGTGTTTTAGTTGACAAAAACAAAAACTAAAATTGAGCTCAAAACTAAAACTAAAACTGGGTCGCGGTGGTCGAGTGGTAGCGCGCTCGACTGGCGTACTGATGGTCACGAGTTCGAATCCATGCGAAGGCGAGGATTTGTCCTGGGGCCTGAGAAATCCCAGAGTCACCCAGCTCTGAATGGGTACCTAACTAGACATTAGTTAGGCGGCTGGGTAATGTGTGGAACCCTTATAGCCGTGGCCTGTGACCGCTGCATCACTTGCCAACAGATCATCACTCATGGTCTGTGGACGCAATTATCTTCTGCATAGAAGGAGCGTCTGTATATCTAAGATAAGAAGATAAGATAGACTAAAACTAAATTTATTACAAAAAAATGAAATAAAAACTGAAACTAGAATAGGGCCTGGGACTAAAACAACACTATAAAAATGGATGTGTGTACTTGAATCGAGGCTAAATTTTGGTTAGGTTCAGCCCCTTGATGTTCATTTCTTACTAATGTGACCCTCGACCTAAAAAAGTTTGCCCACCCCTGATAAAGGGGATTAACTGAATGCCCTTCAATAATATCTCTACTTCAAAAAGATGTGAAATAGGTATTGCATAGAAAGCAAAGTTTTGTTCCCCCCCGGGACAGCAACAGAAATAATGCACTTTACTTGTGAGAGAATGTAAGTTCACACAAAAAATATAGATATGTAGTGCAAGCGGGCCAGGGGGATACGGGGTCTTATATGAGCTCTATAAAAATTAGTTTAAGCGTTAGCTACTGTGTAAATGAATGGATCTTGACCAAACTTAGTATATAAATACTTGAGAACCAATATTAAAATAATGCAGTGCACTTAACTCATAATGTCAATTTCTTTGTGGCAAGTGCCCAAAATGTATTTTTCGTATTTAAGATTTTATTCCTCATTCAATTTGATGAGACTGAGAAAAAAAAAGATAATTAGTTCCATAATGAAATTGATTAAATTGAATAAGGGCTTCTAATATATAATCTTGCACTGAATGGGCCCATAATATTGATTTTTGCTATATGAGCTTTTAAAATTTGTCTAAGCATTAACTAATTGGAAAATGAATGGATCTTGACCAAACTTGGTGTGTAAAAACTTCAGATCCTATATTAAAATAGTGTAGGACACTGAACTCATAATTCCATTTCTTTGGGGGCCAGGGGCCTTGAATGTCTAAATTTTATAAATGATTTTTACCCCACTTAGTTTTATAAGATCATGGAGAAAAAAAAAGATAAACAGATCCATTATGAAATTGATTGTTTTTTTTGCTTATATGAGCTATGTAAAAATTAGTCTAAGCTTTGAAAATGAGTGGATCTCTACCAAACTTTGTATACAAAACCTCGGTAACCTATATTAAAATACTAAAGGGCACTAAACTTCTAATGTCCATTATTTTGGGGCCGAGGCCCCAAATGTCATTGTCTCCATTTGCTAAGAAACTTAAACCTTTTTTGAAAACCTTCGCGAAGGTTTCTGCCATAATAGTTTCTTAAACGCACCACTCATTTAGTTTCTTTAAATGATTCCTTTTGGTCTGCTAGTAAATTTATAAAATAAACACTCGGATCTGTACAGTAAAAAAAATCTTAAAGGGAAGAGTCACAATCTGATACCAAACAATCTGCCTGAACTGCATAGTATTTAATATTAATAGAGATTTTTTTAAAGTAGCAGACTTAAATATAAAAAAAAATATCTGCACAACGCAGAATAACACAGTATGTGTTATAGAGGTATACAGATAATAACATATCAGACTTTAATAACACATAAAACAATATTATAATTTTAATATAAATAGTTATAAAGTTATATCTATTTAAAATACTGTACATTGACTTTATTTAATGTCAAATATTTTCTAACTCCTTGCACCAAGTATTTATTAAACATATTTGATTTGTTCACCAAATGTTTGTTCAACATGTATTGATTGGTTCTCCAAGTGTTTGTTAAAACATGTATTGATTGGTTCACCAAGTGTTTGTTCAACATGTATTGATTGGCTCACCAAGTGTTTGTTCAACATGTATTGATTGGTTCACCAAGTGTTTTTTCAACATGTATTGATTGGTTCACCAAGTGTTTGTTAAAACATGTATTGATTGGTTCACCAAGTGTTTGTTCAACATGTATTGATTGGTTCAACAGGTGAACAGCTTGGTGAGTAAAGCAGAGACCATCAAGGGACAGTATAAACAGGTGGCAGAGAATCGAGACACGCTAACCAAGTCTTTGTACCTGTTTCCAGGGTTACCTGCAGAGAATGGCTAAGGGGAGAAAATAAAGATCAAACTTTTTCAACCATTTTGTATTTAGTGTGTAAAACTCCATTTATGGCTATCATATTTATATTTGTAATTATAATAAATTGAGAATTTTTACCGTGCAGTTCCCCAGAAAGAAGCTGAGCTGACATAAAAAATAGTCATAGTAGGGCAAATGTTTATAAATGAATTCACAATAAAACATTTATTTCCTAATTACAAAGATATATAATGACATGATGGTACACATAAGTTATAATTACCACTCAGAGAAATATTTGATTGTTAATTTTGAAAGTAAAGCTTTTTTTTTAGTGCAGTCTTGCATGGCTTAGCAATCAGTAAAAAAAAATTGAGGCTATTCTCCAACAGCTTTCTTTGTTTGTGCTAGACCCAATGTCCAATTGTGCACTTACTCAACAATGAATAGAATACAACATTTTTAATGATCGGAATGACATCTGTGACCCCACTTACCCTTCTCATAGTTTCATTTTTATCCTCTAAAAGTTTCGTTTGTTGAGGAGTTTTAAAATTTAACAATTAAATGAAAAATAATCCTAAATTAAATTGCCTACAATTACTTTAAAGTTACTATTTCCTGTTATTGATTTTGAATTTCCTTAAGTGATGCCTTCTAGAGCATGAGCAAAAAAATAATAATATAAAGGGCATGTTAACAATAGAATTAGCCTAGTTGGGACGTATTTAATCTCTTGTTTTAGTTTCTCTAAGATCAGGTTAACTATGGAATTAGCCATGTAGGGATGTAAAAGAGTAGCTAAAGAATTAGCCATGTAGGAATTTAACAGGTTAACTATAAAATTAGCTATGTATGGGTGTAACAGGTTAAATTTAGAATTAGCCATGTACCCTTATTAGAGTAATGGTTCTGAGAAGGGTTGACCTCTACGTGGTTCAGAACATGAGTACGGTCATGGAGTTGGCCATGACCCAAAACCAACAGTATCCTGGCGGGCTTTGCCGAAGACCGAAATCTCTTAAACCTCCAGGAAAGCAGGGGGATGGGTAGGACCTGAGCTGCATGCTATTCCAGGCATACGCCCACGACCGACAAGAGTCAGTTGGGAGTTAAAATGATGTGTTCACAGATGACTTTGTCATCTTGACGACAGGCGAGGACGTCGTGAACTTGCAGACCAAGCTGCAGTGCGATCTCTACCAGATGGAAGCATACGCTAAAAAGTGGAGATTAATTTGATTAATCCTTAATACACACACAAAGGTCCATGCCATTATCACTAATGGTAAGAATGCACTCAGGATACAGTGTTGAACATCTGGTAAAAGTTTGCATTGGGATAAGGTATGGATTAATGGCTGGGCAAAGGTGCATTACCACCACTTGCCACGACCCAGTAAGAAGGATCCATGTAGGGAACTTCCTTGTATTTCTAGCTGTTGGTCCCTCATAGTGCAAATGAGGATTGGACACTATCAGATAAACATCTACTTGCACAGATTGAATCCAAATGGGGACCCTGGCTGCCATGTACGTGACATGGCTGAGGACACCTGCATGGTGATGTCCTTATGTTAAGCTTCACCACAGGCGTTGTAAGCCAGGTCATAGGAGTAGGAGCTGTCCAAAGAAATTGACACATAGTTAGAAAATTTCCCATTGTAAAAATAATATCCTTCAATAGCTAGTATTAAAAATGTGAGAAGATTCTGTAAAGCTATTCAGATAGTCCATAATGGAAAAATGAGTATGCACATGATGTCATCAATAATCATCTGTATAGAAGGACCGTCTGTAACACTAACAGATGAGATAAGGGGTTTATTAATGCATATTTTTATGTATATATGTTATACTTAAACATTTTGACATATTTTTTAAATTTTGTGTTTATTTAATATCTGTACTAATGTACCATCTTATTATTCTCATTCCTATTTCAAAGGAGTAAAATGTACATTAATAATTCTATTAACAGCAGTAATTGTTTCGATTATTTTTAATATTGTCATTGTCATGAAAAATTACTATTTATATTTTCATCAATATGCTAATGTATTATAGTTTTAAATGTTATAAAGAGCCTTCACCTGTTTTACACATTTGTGATTGTTCTGTTTTGAAATGCCCTATTACATATTTAGCTTGTGATATTTACTTTTCTAAAAAGGGAATATTGTTAATTTGTGCATATTTGCATTGACCTCCATAAATGCTCATACAGTAGCTATGTTTGCATATATCTTATGTGCATATATCTAATTTACATATATCTCTAATGTACATATATCGAATGTGCATATATCTAATTTAAATAGAACTAATTTGCATATATCTAATGTGCATATATTTTAATGTAATTCTAAATCATCCAGTACGTCGTCTCTTACTGCTACTGCTGCTAGTCAGGTAGCTAGTTCTTATATACAGTTTACATCATCAACTAGGAAACTAGGAGAGCGCTACCTCTCGACCACCACGTCCCACACGACCACCACGTGACCACCACGTCCCACAGTTGGTGCAACAAAACCTCTAATCTGTGCATTTGATCTCTCTCATCTTGATTATTGTAATTCTCTTCTCTCGAGTTCACCAAAACAATAAATTGAAAAACTACAGAAAGTTCAAAATTCAGCTGCCAGGCTAGTTCTTAAAGCTAAACACCACCAGATGTCGCTTTATTCAATCTCCTTGCTTTCTTTTTTCAAGTGCCACGCAATTCACTTTGGACATTATAAATTTCGCCCTCATCTTTCCTTAAACTTAAAATCTTATTTTATTCTACCATCAATAATACCTAAAACCAAAGAATAACAGTCGCCTTCCCCTAAGAAAACATCAACTAGGTATGTACCGGATTTCGGCTACTGCTCCAAAAATCCGGAATCCGGCAATTTTTACAAATTGGGCTTCAGATCCGGCAGAATGTTACTAAATTAATCCGGCCAAATCCGGATGGCCAGTAGTGCCATAAAAAATATATAATGGCTCCGGCAAATCCAGAATCCCACCATTGCTACAAACTACAAATCCGGCTCCGTTCGAATTTCAAAATTTAGAATCCGGTGCACCCCTAAAATCAACCCATTTACTATTTTCCAAAAGTCAGCCAGTCGCCTGCCGGATCAAATTGTTTTTGTTTCCTCTTTTCTTGGATCATCATATGATATAGCATTGTTTAATTGTTTGCCTTTACGTGGAATATAGGGGAGGGTGTCGCAATCAAGACAACAAACGCTGCCTTCTGATCTATACATCAGTAAGGATGTAGCGATGTATTAATATTTTATAAGTATCCTGTTTGGTAGGTGGGTAGGCTACTTGAATTCCTACATGTGGAAGAAAGCCAGCAGTCCCGAGCCTGCGCTCTTCATGGGGGCTCCCCGGAAAACCCCCTCAGCTCTCTGGCACTCTAAGGTACGTAAAAGCTTAGACCCCCCCTCCCCAGGAGCGGTCGCTTCTAGAAGCGGCCACCCGGGCGTCCAGGAAACTAGGTCGAATACGCCTGCCACTAAGTTGACCTCCCGAGGGAGGGGTGGAATTTTTTTTACTTCGACTCGCTATCACTTCGGCGCCACCCCGGCAAAGCTCACGAGTCTCAATGGTTAGGACGCCGCAGTGCGGGGGATCATCACTGACCTACCCTAGGGTTTAACCCCCACTGGAAGGTTTCCTGAGAGCTGGCGTCCAATTCGTTCCTAGCGGTACGTTTTGCTAATCCGTACTGGCGCTCCTGGCCCTAAACCGGCACCGCTCAGTGGCGTTGCTAGTTAATTGAGGGCGGCGTAACGGTTGCTTCGGAGTAGCCCGACCCTCAGCGGGTACTTTGGTTTTCTTCATCGGCATTGCATCTAAATGCTCTGCCTAAGATCCGTACAGCGACTGTAATCATATGTGACTAACATCGAACTTCGGCGTTCCATGCCAGGAGTTGTCAGTTTACTTGTATGTCGAGCCGCGTAGAGACCACCCCTTCTCGACAGACAGTAGGCTACTAAAACTGCTTTTTTATTTATACTTAAACATCAGAAACGATGTATCTATGCATACGTCCTTAATCAACTTAATCCGTTTCAGACACTTGTGCGTATAACAAAAGGATGTAAACTGTAAACCAAATGTATTTTTACCATAAGAAATTTAGGGTAAATTAGTATTACCATTACGTTCCCATGAAAAAACAACCATACTGTTATTTACATATTTATACATTTATTGACGTGGTTGCAGTGGCGTCACTAGGGTGGTGCGATGGGGGGGCGGGCCGGGTGACACCATCAGGGGAATGACACCAAAATCTAAAATGTTACTGTGTAAGATTTTATGTCAAAAAAAAAAAAAAAAAAGAGAGAGAGGGAGAGAGAGACGACACATTTTTTTTTCACTAAGAAAAACGCACCAGGGGACACAATTACATGGGGTAGCACCAAAATGTAAAACTATGCATGTTCCCGTTATTTGGTACTGTGAGACTCAGAGGAGGTCTATGCGTTAAGTCGTGAAGGGGTGACACCATGAGCTACCACCCCGGGTGACACCAACCCTTTTTTCACCATGTTCTAATGTCCATGATCTTTGTTTTGTAATCCATGTATGTAACCCTAGGGGCCATCCTTAAAGTACGTCACGTTATTTGTGACAATTTTGAACTCCCCCTCCCCCTGTCACGAACCGTCACAAATCTCGGACCCCCCCCCCTCCAAAGTACGTCACACTTTCGTACACAAATATATTTTTTATTAACAAGATAATTAAAATGTAACATACAACACTGTGACGTCTCACATGGCCGGACACCCCCTCCCCCTGTCACACTTTCTTACACCCCTCCCCCCTCTGGAGCGTTACGTACTTTATGGACGGCCCCCTATTTGTCTTTGTTTTTCATAATCATAGAAATTGACATTCGTCAATTAAGTGCAGGCAACGCACGCCGATTTCATCTTATATATATATAACAATATCTTTTTTCAATTCCATGGTGATCCTAACCATTTTTTCTCGTTACTTGGCTCGTCTTTTAAATTTTCTTAGACCTCATGACAAGTGAATTTACTTTTTAAAAATTAAGAGAAAAAACACAATCACGTGACAATTTAGAGTTCGAGTCATTGCGCGAATCGGTTACTGTATTAATACATGCTAGCAGCGTTTGTCAACCGCTGTTCCGCGGCACACTAGGACATGTTTCCTGGTGTGCCGCGAGATGTTCCTATTCAAGAGAATTAGTTTATATATATATTCAATATAGGCACGGAGGTAAATTTTTAAACATTTTCTAATGGTGGTGTGCCGCTGGATTTTTTTTTCATGAAAAAAGTGTGCCACGGCACAAAAAAGGTTGAAAAACACTGTGCTAGGCATGCGTAATGTGTCATTTTGACTCATGGGAGCCGTCCATAGATAACATCGCGCACCTAGGGGCGAAAGCGGGTGTTTTAGAACTGTGACATCACTAAATTTGTCAGGATGGATGCTTTTAACGTGCAGATGGTTTAATTATAATGTTTGTTTTTTGCTTTTTTTTTTGTAGATTTCACACGGATGAAAATTAAATCTCATTTCTATATAGGCTTTGTCTGTCTAAAACCAGAAAACGTCATAGCTCAATGAGTAATGTTCTATTTTTAGGTTACATTTTAGCGTAACAGTACAGTCGAAACACTATGAATTTAAAATTGTTGGCACAGTAAAATTACGAAACTGTTTTTCCTTTTGCAAGTCAAGAAAGTTGTCTTAAATTAACGAAGAATTAACAAATTGCTGATAAGATACATCATTCTTTAATATACCTACATTTATTATTATTACTTTCATTATTTTTCAATGAAATTTGCTCCAACATTTCTATTAGACTTCCTGTTAATTATGACAAAGCCTATTGAACAACTTTAGGCGGATTTATTTTTGGTGCAGCATCTTTTTTTTTCCCCAAGACTTTATTTTGAGCATTGCGCTTTCAAAAATCTTATATTTTCAAATTATGATGCGCACATTTCGTGTACGCATCTTAAATTGAGGTTTGTTATTTAAATATATTAACATTCATATTTGGTTTGGCTTTGCTGTACAAAGTAGTGGCCTTTTTGGCGGGTACTTTTTTACATTATAGATAGCTTTAAAATATCTCATTACATTTGTCACACGATGTATGTGATTTATTTTTTAACACGTGTGAACGAAATCAGAATTGCGTTATGTTGTTAACTCAAAATTGAGTTGTAAAAAGCAAACTAATTAAGTAATTAGTGTATGTATACTATTTGAAAGCGATTTCCAAAGTCAAATAAACTTACACGTCAAGTATAGAACTGTACTTCAAAGCTGTTAAGAAAAAATTAATTATCATGTTTTATACCCCATTTATTTTCTAGTAAATTTTAGTAGAAATTTCGTTATTTGCTTCGAAATAGCCACCAACTGCAGCCAACTGATGTCACAATAACTATTTTGGGGTCAACTCTACAATGTGAATTGTAATTTATATGGTGTGGGGTGGAAGGTGGGATATTCCCTTACTGTGGTACTAACCCAGCTATTCTTTAATATCAAATAAATAATTGTTCCACAGTTCAAGAATCAAAATATTGTAATTCAATGTGTTTTTTTTTAAATTATACATTTAAATATTTGCTAATTTTTCAAAGTTTGTTATATTTTCTATAGTTTTCCCTGCAATAAATTATTTTATACATCTAAATAATTTGTTACGTTTGTAATTCCATAACTGAATTTATAGAACCCCAGCGTTGCCATCCAATGCAGAGTTACTCGTCAATTCACAATAAAAGTTTGGCTACTGGGGTTAACTTAAGACCAGCTTCCTCATGACTTAGAGGTCTACTATTTCCTCTAGCTTGACTACTTAGCTAAATTTAAGTCCTACACTGCTAGCTTTCTCGCATCAAGGACAGCGTACCACTATAGGTGATCCGCGGTCGGCATGGATCTGCACTACATGCATATCTTTGTTCAATAAATAAAGACACTGGTTAAATTTCGTATGCGAACGTGAGAGTTCAGAGAAACGCTGGTCTAGTTTAGATAGGAGACGGAAGCTGCCAAGTCTACCAAGCAATTTCTTAAGTGAACGTGAGAGTTCAGAGAAACGCTGGTCTAGATTGGAGAGGAGATCGTCTACCAAACCCTCGAAAAAGTTTAAATTGAAACAATAGAAGCCCCTACGACCACGAGGTCATTGGGGGGGGGGGATACTTCTTAAGTATAACTGAGCTGAGATTTGAAGATCAGGGTGCGGTGAGCATCCTGGGCTATCATGGACTAATAGTGGTGTACAAGAAACTATCATGATAATGATGATGATGAACCCAATGATGTGGATGCGCTGGTCGCACGATAGTTATGTGCAATACTCGCAAGCTAGAACGAGAGATTTTATGAAAAAGGCGAAAACCCAAGATTAGCAGTCAGTGTATAATATATGATGGGTGAGCGGCTTGCAATTGATGCACAAACGCAAAACTAAATATACAACAAAATCCAGAACACTTATGAGAATTATAAAAATAGCTTTTGGCTTTCAAAATATGGGAATGGTTAGGTTCTGGGTAATCGTGTGACTCACAAGGCTAAACTCAACAAGTCAAAACGCCATCACAATATCTATATATTAATTTAACATAGAAATCCTTATCCAAACAACAATAACAATCCTCTCCTTTCTATCAACCCCAAAGCCGTCACTCTAGAATATTTCCCCTATTGACGTCAAATCCCCTCACACTACGTCACACCAAGATTGGCAACGAAGTCAGCAGTCTGGTGGACCTAAGTCTGGGAAGGGGGGGTTGAGAGAAAATGTCTTGACCTTTGGTCAACATAAACGACATGAAAAACGGGAAAATATACTTACTGGGTTCTGATAAGACGTTATGTCGACAAGTGGGAGTCATCAACGTGAAAACTGTTGAATTCGTCATCATTTAAAGGCTGGACTTAGAACTGCCCAAATTAAACCTTTGTGGAGCCGTAGTTCGGGAGGGACAAAGGTCCATGTTAAAATCAAACTGGGACATTGTTTGACTAAAAATAGTAATAATTCATTAATAATCATTAACAGAATATTGAAAATTAAATATTAAAATAATTACCCCCCCCCTCACACACACACAAAACGTTATCATTATAAAATGAAAATAAAATGACATACAATATTTGAGGCAACAAAATGTCAAGTGTCTACGTGTTGCTGCTGGCTATGTCATGTAGCCATGATGTTGTCATTGGCTATGTCATGTAGCCATGATGTTGTCATTAGCTATGTCATGTAGCCATGATGTTGTAATTGGCTATGTCATGTAGCCATGATGTTGTCATTGGCTATGTCATGTAGCCATGATGTTGTCATTGGCTATGTCATGTAGCCATGATGTTGTCATGCTATTTTAACACAATTTATACAAAATAAAGACACGTAGAAATCTATAGGTAAATCTAAGATATTGTACAATACGTAGAAATGTAGCCTATATAGGACTGTAGATATAAGATAAACAGAGATATCTATAACGATGGTGATGACTATAACAGATGTGATAATTGTGACAAAATCGCTAGAACAAAATGACGATGTTGTGACGAGATTAGATTACGGAGACGGAAATGGTAACGACCACACAAAAATATACAAAACATTAAAAACTCACCATTTTGACGAAGTTTAAGAAATAGTTCTAATTATAACACCTTTTTTCAAAATATATTAGAAAATAAATAATATGTGCGATACAATTAATTTTAAAAAACTCTAAATGATCGTCTGTTGTTGGTAAATGAGGTTATGGCTTTTGTAATCGAGCTTCGATTGGCTGAATCGGCTAATGCGTGATAAGTTACGTCAGCATTTTCCCTAGAAAAATTTCTCGAGCCCTAGAGGCCAGGTAAATGGTTTAAAATATATTGTGCAATCGTAATATAAGTATTCTAATCGGTTCCAGGTGGTAGCTTTGACCATGAAAATAGTGCTTACCTTGGTTTAGCACAGGAGTCCCAAACACGCGGGCCACCCCCCCACCCCCCAAGAGGATTTATGTGGCCCGCCAATAAGCGTACACAAACTGTACTAACCATGAACTTCAGGCAGCTAGTAACGGATTGAAAACAAGAAACTTTTTTTTCTCCATTTGTTTGTTTGTTTGCTTTATCCGCCTTTCTTTTGTTTTGTTGTTTCGATAAACTTCCGTGATATTCAACGTTAACATAACAACCAACGCATTAGCTGCTTATGGCCAGGAATAAGCATCTCAATGTGAAGATGTTCGTAGCATCTCTCGGCTAATCATGTATCAATTTATTCCAAACTAATGTATGCCGAAGAATAGGTGCCGGACTTTTTTAAAACGATTAATTTTAAGAACAGTTTTTATGGTGTGGAGGAAGAAGTGAGGAATTGTGAAAAAAAAATATATTTGTTTTCGAAATAGTTTTCCTCTATAAATATTTCTTTTACAAGTTGATTACCAATAAAGAGTGGTTTAAAAATAATTAACCGTAACTCTTTGACTCTATCTGGCAACAAGGAACAAAGTTCTTTATCAGCTGCCAGTGATAATTCTAATCAGCAAATCAGTAAGCGATTGCCGTAACTGCCGTAACCTCTATTTCATGAAAATGATCTACATATGAGCTAATGGACCAGGGCCGACTTAGCCTTTGAACCACTCCGTACAAAAGTGAAAAATTGCGCCCATATGTAAGGGCCATTCATAAATGATGTAACGCGCCTGGGGGAGGGGTTGTCCGCATTTGTTATGATGTTTGCCGAGATTGGGGGGAGGGGTGGGTGTATAAGAAATGTGACGTCGAACCAAAAAACGAGCTACTTTAAATTTTTAAAAATCCACGTAAATACTTTATTGCTTTCAATTTATTTGATGCTTTTTTACATGGCTTCATGCGTGTTCGATATTAGAGTGCAGCCTTACACTAAATACATACTCAATTGACAATTTTAAAAAAACCGTTAAAAAAAGTTTTTGTCTATAAATCCTTTAAATTGGAGACATAAATAAAACAATGTTCATTATAATACGCAGCGCAAGACAATCCTAAAATACAACATAAAAGTCTGGAGCAAATTTCATTTTTCAATTTAAAAACTTCAAAAGGTTCTTAATACTTTTTCAATAGAGAATACACCACTGATATTTCGTTAGAAAGTGTATATACGCTGATTATCAATATGTTAAAAGACTTTCCAAATAATTTTTGCAATTTTCCAAAATCACAGAACAAACATTTTTTAGTTCATATTTCTGATATAAAAAACATAAGTCACTGTTATGATGTTGCAGCTGAGAAAATCTTTGTTCTAAAGACTTGGTTGCAGTGTCACCCAAAGTGGTAAAATAATTCAAATTAGTTTCTTTCCTGCGCATCCGTGTTGGGCTCGACTTGATTTTCATCAAATTGACTTCTTCTGCCATGAACTCGATGTCCTTGTAATGAGTCAAATGGGTGACACCATCAAAAAGGGTGACAATAAAATGTAAAACTTATCTATGTTCCCGTCATTTGGCATTGCAGGCTCGAGGGAGGTATATGTGGTGAGTCGTGAGGGGGTGACACGATGAGCTACCGCACTGGCCAACACCAACCCTAGTGACGCCTCTGAACGTGTTCATGTAAATTTTCTTTTCTATCCCTAAATGCAAAGCAGCTATCGCATAGATTTGACGGTCGAATATATCCGTTGAAAAACAGTGTCCAATGATGTGTTTCTGCATTCCAAAATCCTTCAAAAGTATCATCTATTGTTTGAAAAGTTAAAACCGAACACTCGATTCAAGAAAGGACTTTTGGCTTTAAAATGTTTTTGTAGTTTCATGATTTTTTTTAGGATTTAAACTATATGCTGCCAATCTCTTTAAACATCGTTGGCTAACAAAGATATAGCCATTGTAAAAAATTTGCAGTAGAGGCAAAAAGCAGAATCTTTAGCTGCAGAATACAACAACAATTTCCGGTTATTTCTCTCCCTTGCTAAAATGTCTTATATAATTGTTTGATGTAAACCTACGTCCGCTCTCATCAATAAGGAAATCCCTTAGGTTAAAAGTTAAACACTTTTTTACTGTGCGCCGGTCCAAGTCGTAATAATTTCGGGCAGTTAGGTAAATATTTACCCGGTCTTTAAAGTATAGGGGCGCAAAAATGAAGCTTACGACGTTATATCTTAGTAAAATTGGATTAACGGAGAAAGGGTCGGGGGCTCTAATTTTATAAATTTTTAAAAATTTCACTGGGCACAAATTTAATAATTTCTAAAATATTTTTTTACTGGGGCCAATATATCCTAGTGACACCATTTGCGACAAAGAAAGAAGATATAAACTCTAGTCATGAAACTCGCTGCGTCCCAGGTTAAAATCGAATTTTTGCCTTATAATATCATAGTTATGAATCGTCTATTATTTTAAGGGATCATTTTTTAGGCTACACTATTAAAAATATATTTATCGCCTTATTTTTGGGACTTAATTTTTTTTTTTTTTAATTTTTGTATTGCTCCTCCTCCCTAAGTGAATTTTGCGCCCCATTGATTTTTTTAAGCGCATTTTCGAGAAGTCGAATGCGCTATTGCACCCGTTTTGTCCGTCCGTCTGTCATCACCTTTGATCACAGCATCCATAAGTCCTAGACCCATGATGTATATATGTTTTTTGTATGTCCTGACCTGCCATTTGTGCATCAACACTCAGTTACTCGATCCGTTAAAAAACCCCGTTAAAACTACCAAAAAACTTTGCGAATCGAGAGGTAACACTGGCGCAGGGATCGGCCGCCATTGCCGGAAGTCGAATACATCATTTTTCAGGCATTCAAGAGTGGTGCGAAGGCGTGCAAAAGAATTAGTTTTTTTTTTGTTTTTGTTTTTTTTGTTTTTTTTTTTGTTGACGTCATTAGAATATGTGTAAAAGTTTAGAGAGTTTTACGTCATCATTTGTGGTGACTTGTAGTTAGATTAAAGAGAAAATAAAAATTTTTAAAATGTAAAGAAATGACTTTTAAATTAAAAAAATGTCAGGTATATTCATTACACAAGAAAATTCATAAAAATATGTCTAAAATCTAAACACAATTACTGATAACTACATAATGCTGATATCTAACATAAGTACTGATACATAATACGAAAATGCGCTAACACGTCCTGAGTTCCAGAAGGGACCAGGCTTAACATGATTTTTTGTTACTTCACGCATTTGCTCGGAAAGACGGAGTGTTTGTCCGGCCCTGGGACCAAGAAGTTGTAAAATACTCCAAATGAAAGAAATCTATATAGATAATGCACAACATTCCTTCTTGTGTTCACTATCGTTGTTCCCTCACATGATAACATGCACTTCGTAGTGTAGTGGTAATAACATACACCTAGCACGCTGAAGGTTCTGGGTTCAAGCCCTCGGTAGGACATAATTTCTTTTCTGTTTTTTGCCCGTTCTTTTCCCCTTTCTATTTGAACATGACTTCGCAACATGTCTGTAAACTTTGTTTCTCAACATTGGGATAACTTCGGCGACGTGCTCTTCGTTGTTCTCAGTAACAGGAAAGTAGTACAGTAATAAACTCTCCTCAACAATACTTTCAGTACATAAATACTTCAGGAGTATATGGAGGTGAGGCAGAAATGATCGCAATGTCCGAAATACTTCCCGACAATATTATCATTTATTTCGAAGAATGTCCCCGAGTTTACAATACCGGTCAACATTTGTCTTTATACCTTAGCGGTCCTTCTGATCATGGCAGTTACGAAGTTCCCGCTGCCTATCACACGTGATAACTCTCTGTTGTCATCTATTGACAACGTTGGTATGTCCACACAAATTTCACAGCCACCTTATCACACTGATGTGACATCAATTTGCCACTAACCTGATATACATCTACAACCACATTTCAAAACATACTTCAATGAACGAACCGACTCCGCAGAATAACTTTATTCCACCAAAGGTATGTATATAACCAGAACAAGCACAAGACGAGTGCAAATAAGCATGACAAATGACCCTCGCTAGGGTGGTGGGTGCATGGTGGGGGTGGCAAGTAGCTAAACGCAGTGCACATGTTTCCAGAAAAACAATGCGTCGGCAGTTATCCCCGCGCCCGAGGTTCATTTATATCGTTCCGATTTCTTCGTCATGTAGTTTGTGTGTTCTACCCCCCCCCCTTTCTTTGCACTATCTATGAGCAAGTCTGCGGCGTATTTTAGGCCTCGGGTCGCATCTAGTTTTATTTAAGTTATACATTTTTTTTTGTAACTGAACTAATGGTCACTTTTTTATTTAAAAAATATCTGTTATACATTGCATTCTACTTTTTTTTTTTTTTTTAAATTTCGGGGTGAGGGTAGTGCTGTCTTTGGGGATGGGACAGGCCAAGGGGGAGAAGGGAGGGTTTTTTTTCAGTATTTCTCTCCGTGTTTCTAGGAAAGCCGTCAAGGAAGGAGATCAGTGACTAAAATAATTTTGTCTAACCTTTGCACCCCTCACGACTATATTTAAACCGTCTGACTACCTATACCTACACCATTTTTTTTTCAAATATTAAAAAAATAATAATAATAAAATAAATAAATAAATTGTTCAGCGCCCCTTTAGCCCATTCAAAAGATTTTTTACCTACTCTTCCCCCCTCATCGGCCCTTACGAAAGATTGTTTTACATGCTCTAGCGGCCTTTTTAGTCCTACAAAAGCAACAGTGCATTTTTAAATAATGGACTTAATATTTATAAAGCGAATTAAATTATAACGAGAATCGATTGCACCACAATGTGGGGGGTCCCCCTCCCCAGAGTTGAGAATCCCCGATCAATGACGACTAAAAGTTACGCCGTGTGGTGCAACCGCCGATCAAAGTTTGATCATCTAACTTTAGGAACTTGATCACTCTCAGTTTCTAAAAATAGAACTCACGGACCGACCACTCCTTCATCCGTCGATGACGTAACTATGGTCGTCTAGGGGATAATAACGGCACTTGCTGGCTGTCGTCCATAACCATTAACCAGTCAGCAGCCTCACCATCCGCTGCCAAATTGTGTACATCTATTTTCTCGTCACTCAACGACTGAAGAAAAGAGGGGCGCCGGAGCGTCACTCTAGGGCCTGCCTTGTTTTTATAAATCCGATGCAAAAAGTTGTCAGGTAGGAATATTGTAGGCATAATTCAATGACGTCATTATTTGTTTATATTAGAAATATCATACTGTTGCTAAAATATTTCAGTGAGAATTCTTTTGTTTGTGCTATAGACTACATTCTTTTGATATAATTCATTGAGGTAATCTTCTATTCATGCTAGTAACTTTAAAATAATTCAATGAAGTTAACTTCAGTTTATATTAGAGACATGTTAACATAATTCAATGACGTCATCTTCTATTTATATTAGAAACACGTTTAACCTAAATATGACGTCATCTTCTAATTATATTACAGTATATTCTTTAGAAATGTATTGATAGTTTGAAATGTTGATTGTGGTGTCGAACGGAATTAATACAGCGATGTGTGTTTGTGTGTGTGCGTTTGGGGTGGGAGGTATAGCAGCTCCGATTTTTAACTTAGGATTTGGGGAATAAATGATGACATAGTAACCAGAGGCATCAATAGGGGGTGCGGACACCATCACAATGTGTGACACCAAAGCGTTAAAATGCTTTATGTTCCCGTTATTTGGCACTGGCAGACTCGGAGGAAGTCCTTTGGGTAAGTCGTGAGAGGGTGACACATTGAGCTACCGCCATGGGTGTCACAAACGCTAGCGACGCCTCTCATAGTAAGACATAGATGTATGGAGCACACAAAAACTAACGTGTGTGACTGTCAGAGCCACGCGAACACCCCTGTATGTGGATATATTCCAAGGAACAAAAATAAATAATAATAAAAATTTGACACTAAACAGCCGTGAATGTTTGTTTTACGTGCTTGATTGGCGATTCGGTGTGATGTCATCGACACCAAATGGACGGGGGAGAGGGACAAAGTTCCTCCTAAGGGTTGCTGGTCCGTGTGCAAAGAGAAAAAAAACCCGTATGCAAAGTTACGCAGCATCCATTTTTCCCCGCAATATTTTGGAAATTTTGCTTCGTGGTAATTCTAAACTGCTGCAGCCTAAAGGGAACATTTGTGTGTGTGTGTGTGTGGGGAGGGGGTGTCCAGTTCGAGTAGGTCCGTTACTGAGGAGGGAGGAGAGGGGGGCGTCTCTGTCACGGTGGCACTTTTAACATCTGAAAAGGGGTGGGAATGAGTGGGAAAGGGGGACAATCCGATGTAACGTCAATTTTTAAAAAAAAATTATTTTCCAAATCACACATATTGCAGAAAATGTTTTGCCATATATTATAATGGCGGCACTCAGACATAACGTCACTTAGCGGTGACATACGATTACAATTTTTTTTATTAACTGAATGATATGGCACCCCAGACCACCCCCGATAAGTCTGTTATGTAATGAAACTATTTTTGATGCGTCATCATCCAAGAATAAGATTCGTGCCATTGCTGGGCCAGAACTTCCTGATTGCCTAAAGACAATATTTGTTTAAACATATTTAGAAATAGACATTGAGAACTAGCCTTAGATTTGTTTATTGGTTGCTGACATAAGCTATGCTGACAAGAAGCAAGCTGACATAAGCTACGGACGTTCGATAGAAATCAAGGCAAAGAACAGTACTTCAACCCACTTTTTTGTAACATTAATTATTGGATAATTGAATTTTGAATAGTGTACGAAACCTGTTGTCTGCAGTGTTATGACGTCATGGGCCGCATCAACCACAGTCAGTCGACATCTCTGTTAGGAAAGTACTGGATTTCGGCTCCGGCAAACCCCAAATCCGGCCATTTTTACAAATATGGCCATTTTACAAATCCGGCTCCAGCAGGATTTCAATTCATACATCCGGCTGGTCGGTAGCGCCCTAATTTATATATATTCATAATGGCTCCTGCTCCGATATAACCGGAATCCGGCCATTTTTACAAATCTGGCTCCGGATCCGGTCAGATTTCACTTCATAAATCTGGCCAAATCTGGCGCCGATCGGATTTTAGAAATTTGATTTCGGTACAGCCCTTATATTTATGGACATTAACATTTATTTATTTTGGGCCCGGCTGAACAAAAAATGTGTCGAGATCGGTCACGGCATTCGTAAAGTTTCCAATTGTGTACAGGTACATCTAGGGGAGTCATAAACACTAGAGAAAAGAAGAACAAATAGCTAAGTACTAAGTAGTGATAATACATAAGGCAATTAATTCTAACTTGGAAATAAAACGCAAAGATAGTCTAATACAAGACTCGGATTGACATAGAGATTAAAAAAACAACAACACTTTTTCTTACTCTGTATGCAAGAGAAAAACCTACAAGTTCTCGTTCTTCCCGTCTGGAATTCGGACGTGGAATGGGTTGAGGCTGTCCATAAATGACCTCACGCACCTGGGGGGCAGGGGTCACACATTTGTTACGATGTGTGACGAGGGGAAGGGGTATTTAAGAAAGTGACGTAACATCAAAAACGCGCAACTTTAAATAAAAGTTCCACTTAAATATTTGATTGCTTACAATTTATTTAATGACGTTTTACATGGCTTCACGCGTGTTACGAAATTAGAGTGCAGCCTCACACTAAATACATACTTAAATGGAGAAAAAAATGATTTGCAACAGGCTCATTTCTAATAGAAAATACGGCTTCTATGG
>MUZC01004699.1:196884-214054 GCA_002072015.1 Radix auricularia | reverse complement strand
GTGTTGGTTACCATTTTTGAAATCCAGCCAAAGCCGGTTTCATAACGTGAAATCCGGCGGCTGGATTTTTAAAATTGGCCAGATTCCGGAGCCGACATCCGGTACACCCCTAGCTGAAACTGTGCAAGTTTTAGTTTTTACATAATAGAGCAACGAATCCAAGGACACCAATCCACGGCTACCTGAAGATAGAAGTGTTGCAATCAGCTGGTGAATGTCACAACTTACATGCATATCGGGGGAACTATGAGATACTGCAATAGTTGACCGTGTGTCTCTATATACAATTACATCTAAGGAAGTCGTATAAAAACTCACGTTGTGTCCATTAATATGTCCCTCTCAGTTGGTGGACATTGGTCACTCATCGATGTCTGTCCTGGACGACAAAGGCAGACTCCGCAGTGACCTCAGGGCACCGGATGAATCCATGATCCACGCCATCCAGGATCTGATGGCCGCCCGAGGTGATCACACAATCGTGGTGAGTTGTGCGTAAGGTGTGAGTTGTGTGTGTGTGAGGTGTGAGTTGTGTGTGTGCGAGGTGTGAGTATGTGTGTGAGGTGTGAGTTGTGTGTGCGAGGTGTGAGTTGTGTGTGTATATGTGAGTTCGGTGCATGTGTGTGAGTGTATGTGTGAATTTTGTGTGGTGTGAGTTGTGTGAGTTGTGTGTATGAGGTGTGAGTTGTGTGTGTGAGGTGTGTGTATGAGGTGTGAGTTGTGTGTGTGAAGTTGAGTTGTGTGTATGAGGTGTGAGTTGTGTGTGTGTGTGAGGTCCGAGTTGTGTGTGTGAGTTCTGAGTTGTGTGTGTGTAAGGTGCTAGTTGTGTGTGAATGAGTGAGTTGTGTGTGAGGTTTAAGTTGTGTGTGTGAGGTGTGAGTTGTATGTGTGAGGTGTGAGTTTTGTGAGGTGCGAGGTGTGAGTTGTGTGTGTGAGTTGTGTGTGTGTGTTGTGTTCGGTAGTGTATGTAGTCTTGTTTCTTTCAACGTAACAATATTAAACTAAACAGAATATCATCTGGGGCTTGTAAATGTAACGCCCTAGAGCCACACAGAGCCACGTACAGTGTTGGTGATCTAAGAACACGGGAATCCTCTACTTGCCTCCTAATGAGAATAGGCCAAGTAGGACATGACCCATGTATGATACGAGATTGGCCACGCAGAATTTGGCCATTGTAAGACATGATAACTGGCCACACAGAAGTTGGCCATTGTAAAACATGAGAGTTGGCCACACAGAATTTAACCATTGTATGACATGGTAATGGGCCACTGAGAATTTGATCCTTATATGACATGAGAATTGGCCACACTAACTTTGGCCATTGTATGATATGGTAATGGGCCACTAAGACTTTGACAGGTGTATGATATGATACTGGCCACACAGACGTCATTGTGGATTCAGACAAAACAGATCAACGACTGATCAAACTTTCACCATCAGAGGCATATTAGAGAACTGCTATGAAAACAACACCCCAGTGCATCAACTATATATTATGGCTGTTATCGATTAATTTAAATTTGATCGTTAACTTTTGAAAAATTACCGAATAATTAATCGATAATTTTGATTAAGCTAAACATAAGATTAAGATGTATAAAGTAATTAAACTGAAAATTTTAAGGGAGATAACAAAACCAGGGCAATTAACATTTTTTAAAAGTAAATATAAGTAGTTCAAAATAAAGTCAATGAATTTAAATTTTGTTATTGTTAATTAGGTAAAAACAATTTTTAATTTTTTATATTATTTTCTTTATACAAATAGCTTTCTAAAAAAATTAAAACTTTAACAATCTTTTTTTTTTTAAATGGAAAAGTTTGTACGTTAAAAAAGCAAACTATTATTAATTATTAATAATTAATCATTTATTAACACATTTGAAAAAATATATAAAACGTATCTTTCTAATCTATATTTTATTATTAAAATAATTTTAATCGATAATTTTTTTACTGATTAATTAAGAAATTAATCGATAATTTCCGCAGCCCTACTATATATAGATTATAAAATGGCCTATGTCGACATCAAAAGGAAATATCTGTATGAAACGCTGCAAGAGTTTGGTCCCCAACAAACTGACAAGAATTATATATGTCCAATTGAACCACTCAAAAAGCAAAGTTAAGGTTCGAGGCGAATACTCGAAGGAATTTAGGATTAGACAAGGACTAAGGCAGGGAGAAACACTGTCTTGTATGCTTTTTAACTTAACTTTAGAGAGAGGTATTAGAAACATAAATATTGACACTCGAGGGACAATAACTGGATACTGCCTGAGAGAAACTCAAGAACCAAAAGCTATTGGCACTTTCTATAGCCAACCCATCCAGCACCTTGCATATGCTGATGACATAGCCCCTGCTTGCCAAAAGTATTAAAGTCATATCAAAGTCATACATTGAATTAGAAGACGCATCACTGTAAGCAGGACTGGAAGTCAACAACCAAAAAACAAAACAAAAAACATGACATTAGAAAGAGAAGAGATGACAGGCGAAGACATAACCAGATTTTTGAAAAAGTAAATCAATTCAAATACCTAGAATCACTAGAATTAATAATAGAAATCAAAGAAAGAATATCAGCCGGGAATAGAGCATACTTAGTAGCCAGAAAACCTAAAAAATTAAACATTACAAGGGAAACAAAGAAAACTCTTTTTAAAACGGTCATCAGACCAGATGTAACATATGCAAGTGAAACTTGGACCTTAACGAAACTGCAGAAAATCTGTTAAATACATTGGAAAGGAAAGTTTTCAGGAAAATATATGGACCTACAAAGGATGGGTTTGGATGGAGAATAAGAACCACCATGTACTATACGGTTTATATCAGGATACCATAATACGTAGTTACAGAAAAATGGCAGACTGCGCTGGGCAGGACAGCTAAACATAATGTCAAATGATAGAGGAGTAAAAAGGGTACACCACCGAAACCCCAGAGGAAAACGGCTCAAGGGAAGACCTAGGCTTAGATGGATGGATGATGTAGAGAAAGATCTACAACAACTGGGCATCCAATAATGGAGAAGAAAGGCGTTGATAAGGCCTGAGTGGAATGAGGTCGTGAGGCAGGCCCAAGCCCTACATGGGCTGTAGCCCCACAGGGATGGATGGATGGACGTCATTGTTTTAGCTTATATTTTAATTTTGAAAAAGGGATAGATGTAAAAAGTGCATTTGATGATTTATAATTATAAAATACTTTGTGTACAGTACATGAAGATTAATATTTCGTATTTATCAAACAAGGACAAGGATAAGTTACTTGGGCTTTTGAAAAAAGTGGGCGCCGTAGGTGCACGCCCTACAACCCCTAGTTATTAATAATAATATATATATTTTTAACGTAAAATCTTCTCCCGTGTATTATTATAGTTTATTAATTTATGTAGACGTGGATTAAACAAAATATAATCTAGTTCATATCCCCCCCCCCCGGGTGGGGGGTGCGTCCTATGATACAGGGGAAATAACTCAATCAAACAAAAAAATCAATTAACTGTTTTTGTTACTTCCCTTAAGATGTTTGACTTAATTAAATCAAAATTAACTATTACTGTTAATTTTTCCAAATTTAATGATTAAATTCAAATTAATTGTTACCAGCCCTAATTTTTAAAAATGAATTTCAGATCCAGTAAATTAAATTGTTAAGCACAATGATTTATTCAATTAACCATTTATTCCCCATCCAATAACACTTTGAGAGCCTTGGCTCCCTAAATACCCACACTAAAAATGTATCCAATTTTTTGGTGCTAAGAAAAACTCATGACAGAAACCTTGTCATCTGTACAGATAACAGTTCTCAGTGCAATGGGTGAGGAACAAGTCATTGGAGTGAAATCTTCTAAAGATTAACATTCATGAGACAGTCAGTCAGTCAACACTGAGGTTGTCTGTCTGCATTGAGGCCTACAGTTGGACAAAAAGATCAAACTATCTAAGTCTAAGCTTTCAACTATTTATGTATAACAATTCAAGAATTATTTTTAAACAAATTCTTTAAATGGTTGTTGTTTTTTCCAGTTCTAGACGATTGCAAACATTTTAATCAGATGTCATATGGAGACGGTGGGGGTGAGGTTATATATAACTAAGGCTGATCTACACAGTTAACTTTCATTTCATTTTTTTTTAAATAATAAAAATATGCATTAAAAAAAGAAGAAACTATTGTCAGTGTAAACATTTGGTAAATGAAAATCACTTACAGAAATAATACATGTACATGTTAAATCATAGACAGTGACACAAAATTTCAGATCATTATTAAATATTATTTTTATAAAATACATTCACAGGTCAGAAGTTAAGTTTTAAAAGAAATTAAAATATAAGATATTTTTTAAAAAACAAGGATAAAATACATTGACAGATCAGAAGTTAAGTTTTTAAAAAATCAAAATGTATGTTATTTTTTTAAAAACATGAAACCTTTCAGATAATATAATAATAATATTCTTTACTCACAAATTCTTGTATATATGAACACCATAAAAATATATTATTATTACTGATAATAAAAATATAAAACACATTTTTCCTTTATAACGATTATAAGAAAAATAAAAAATTTTGAAAAAAAAAATGTGTGATGTTTTGTTTTTCTGTATCTTTATGAGTTAATGTCATAGTAAATCTAATTGACACTAAACAACAGCTCATGATTTAAGTTGACTAAGTTACTGGTGAAAAATATAAATTTAAAATTTTTTAAAAAATAATGTACAGATACATTTATATATTTGAAAAGCACACAGCGAGTCCATTTTTTCACAAGTTCAGTCTTGTTTGAAGTGTGTCACTCAAACACTATCTTCAATATTTTTAAATTTTTGGTTAAAAACATTATCTGTGCTGTACGTCTTTTAGTCTTCTTTCTTGTTTTTAATGGAGACTTAGAACAATTTTTATAAATTAATTTCTTTTTAAAGTTCATCCAATGATTTCTTCCATATGGGGAACATGTGATTTACCATAGACCAATAGTTTGCCTGTAGAAGAAAAATATTAAAATTATCATTTATATTAAATGTGCTGTTTTTAAAAGCTTAGTAAGTCTAAAATATCTTTAGCTTAAAATATTAAATTTTAAATAAAATATTTAACCCAATGCTTTTGATAACATATAAACATTGTTAATAATTATTACTATATTTACTCAAGTTAAGATCTAGCAATGTTTTTTTCAGAAACAATTTTACTGTAACAAATTTATTAAATATAATATTTCAACACATTTTAAAAACTCTTTCCCCTTTATAAACACTTGAAGAGAACGATTCTGGTCTTAACAATTATTACATTTAGCTGTAAGGAAACATAATATCTGGATTGCAAGTGGGCTAGTTATAGTGAAGATAAAATCAAAACAAACCCTTATTATGATTCCCATGAGTGCTTTATTTTTAGTTCATTCCCTTACCTGAAGGTTGGCTAATCTTGGACTAAATGGTTCTGTCAGGCTTTCATTTAACTCCTTTTCAAGAGAATTTATATCCTAAGAGAAAGAGGAAAAAAATGTAACTTTAATCATTTCTTTTTACACAAAAGTTGATTTGAATATCAGGAGGACAAAAAAAAATTCACTTATATGCAGTGATATTTAACAAAAACAATTAATCCTCTTTATTTCTTAAAATATTATAAATTTTTAAGTTGGTTGAACCATTTAAAATCATCTACTCATAGATGCAGAACTGCCATGACTTGTATAGCTAAGAGTAAAGACATTTCCTCTATGGGCAATTTAATTTCTTGTCTAGCCCTAAAGTTATTAAATTTTAATTTATTAGATTCACCTGTCAGTGTATTATATCATAACAAATTGACACTCTATGAAAATTCACTTCATATCTTTCAAAAAAAAATAATTAAAAATTCATTGTTTGTATGGAAAAAAAGGAGTCTGACCTGTTTCTGAACTTAAAGGATAAGGCATAAATAATATCAAATGTTTTACAAAGAGAGAATGAGAGTTGAACTTATTTACAAAAAGATGAAATTGGTTGAAAGGGGTTAAAATTACCCAAAATAGCATGACATTTTTATGGACTGCCCTAAGCTATTAAAGAACTAACAAACATATCAACCTATAAGACAGAAACTATCCACATATTATATTTTCATTTCATTTATTTTTCTGCAGTTTTTCCAGTAAAAATATTGTTACTTTTCAGTGATTGTACTTGGGGTACAACATTTAAACTAATTTACTCAAACTTAATTACATATCACAAATTCTGATAAATAATGAGGAGTATTAAAAATTTCAAACCTTAGTAAGTTTGTCATTTCTTATTGCAGCATCAGTATTGCTAATAGGAAGCTCATTCTGTGCTCCCTTCTGCAAAAAGTTTTTTGATGACCTCAACAAAGCTTCTCGCTTGTTAATTCTGCAGAAAAAAATAAAAGTACTAAATAATGAGGAGAAAAAGTGATGGATAAATAATAAAATGAAACAAAATAACTAGTAATTGGATTTCTCTATAACACAATGAATACTCATCAGACATAGGAAAATAGTAACTAACTACTATAAATATTTGCATTCTGATAAATAATTATACTTTGTACTCATTTATTCGTTTTTCTATCCCTCAACCAAGACAGTCAGTCAGCATGAGCTAATGAACGTTTCCTTTTAGTCTCCTGATTATATTACAATTACAGTTACTTGCATTTACATTCATTGGACACTGAACACTGTATTACATAATTATGCCAACTTGAAATGATTCATTAAAATAATAAATGCAATCTGACTGACTCAGCGCCGACTTCCCTGCACTTTCTGATAACCAAAGCAAATAAGCTTTAAAACACAGATAGGTGACACTCATTTATTAATTATAAATAGAAATATTTTTTCAAAGAAAATGTATGTTTTTGCAATTATTTAAATAAAATATTGTAATAATCACATCTCTTCATGCAACAAATTCAGTTGAGCTTCTTTTGATGTCCACATTTCTAGCTTGGTGTTGTAAGACGATTCTTTCTCACTTTTCCACTCATTCATCTTTCCTAAATTTATAATAAATTTTGATAAAATAATAATGTAAGATATTTTTTCAAATCCAATTATTTGATGCTGTGTTATACAATTAAAACTTAAGTTCTTTTCCCATTATTTGGGATAGAACAATTAGTTGCCATCAGACGCCTGCAAGGGAAGAACTCTTCCTTAAAAGAAATAACTTAAAATTTTTAAGTAGAAAGAAAAAAGTATAAAATGTGGAATAGACTCATTTTGAGAACAAAATAAAGTGCCCGTAAAATAATAATAAATAAATAATAAAATAAAAATAGAACTTTTTTCTTCATTAATGTTTAACTTGAACAATATTGTAATAAAGAAAATTCAATATAAATTTTCTGATTGATTACTTAAAATAATCGTTAAGAGAACATTTTAGAGCTCAACAACTTCAACAAGTTAAATTTAACACAGAGATATCAGATAACAACCCCCCAGATAGACATAGGATAAAAACACCTTTCTTATTCCGTATGCAAGAACAAACATACAAGTTTTCTTTCTTCCCGTCCAGAATTCGGGCGTGGACTAGTTTACCTGAAGAAACCAGGAAAGCCAACACTTTATCATCATTTAAAAATCGAATAAGAATACAGGACTAAACACAAACCACCGATAAACCTAGGACGCAATATTCTTCTGTATAGAAGGAGCGTCTGTAACAGATAAGATAACTATTTTATATTCATTTTCTTATATTATCTATACAGAAGATTATTACGTCCACAGACCATTTCGGCCTGTTGCCAAGTGATATAGCGTTCCAAACCTCTGCTCCTAAAATTCATTAGCAGTTTTAATGTACGTAGGCCTAATATAATTTACTGACAGTTTTAATGAATGAACTTTTTTAGTATTAATTAACAATTTCAATACATGAAATAAATTATTAGGCAATTTAAATAGCTTATAATGGTGTTTTTTTTTAATGAACTACTAATGATTTCATTTACTGTAACGTATTTACTGTTTGTAACATGGGACTTATGGGACATAAAAAAATATGTAGCCATTAACTGGGCAGTAATAATATTAATTGGTTATTAAGAGTTATCGGGAGTTAAACAGTGACACTGACTGTCATTGGTTGACATAACTTTCTAACCCGCTCGTCCACAAGTAAATATGCCGGAATGACGTTGCCTTGCAACACTTGAACTGGATGCTCCAGTTTTTGACCTAAAAAATGTGGACTTTACCTACAGCAATAGTCAAGCGGTTCTTAGAGTGTGTAACGCAGCTTAGTCTTATACTTACGGGTGCTTTGAAGCACGAAAGATTGAAAAAAAAATTAAAATTAACTTTAAAAAAAAAAAAAATGAAAGAAAAGAAACACAGAATTGCAATTGAAAGGCCATAACATTTAAATTTAGCAAACAACAACTCAGTTTACTCAGTAATAGATGTATGATGTTGTAATAGAAGCCGTGATGTGATCTTGAAGACCCTTGACTTTGGCTACATAATTCCACACACTACATTAGAAAAATATCTTTGTACGCAACTAACTCGTGACAGTGTGACGGAGAACGCCTTGAGAACCCTGAATTCATAAAAGGTGGCTAAGAGATTAATATGACATATGTTGTGAACCTACAACAAAAAATTAATTAATTTTTTTTTAATATTGTCGGCCATCAGCAGAGTTATTTGTGGGCTTTTAAAAAAAAAAGTGGTTTTGGGGCGGGGAGGGGGGTGAAGACCAACTATAGTCACGCACCCTTTAGCACCATTCCTTGCGCGCACCAGGTAGCACCATTCCTTGTGCGCACCAGGTAGCACCAGCCATAGCTACGCACCAGGTAGCATCAGCCCTAGCTATGCACCAGGTAGCACCAGCAATAGCTACGCACCAGGTAGCACCAGCCCTAACTATGCAACAGGTAGCACCAGCCATAGCTACGCACCAGGTAGCACTGGCCCTGGTTACGCAACTGTTTCAGAAATTCCCAATCAGACCCCGCTGAGAAACTCCCTCGGCTACATTTATTTCTAACACTCCCAATAGGCTCTTCGATTATATGGAGGCGGCTCTTTTCATTCCTCCACATTTTCCTTTCACTTTTAATAAATGCCCATAAAATGTTGCTACTTTCTATGAAACATTCAAAGTGTTTGTCTTTTCTTCCAGATATTTTTTTTAAAAAATGAAATGGCTCATCCCTATAACAAAACACTGTCTTTGACCCTTGACCTTTCTCAAATCGCCAAATCACTGCCTATAGGCGTAGGAAGTGTTCATTTTAAAATGTTACATTGAAAAAAATAAATGTACGGTATGTTTTCAGCGTAGATTTCTAAATATAAACACCCGGTGAAAGTAATTTAGAGATTATGATTAGTCACGTTGAAAGGAAATGTCTGACCAAAGCTTCTCGAACTGTCAACAGATATGTGACCAAATGACCAGTGTTGGCAACAGATATGTGACCAAATGACCAGTGTTGACAACAGATATGTGACCAGATGACCAGTGTTCAAAACAGATATGTGACCAAATGACCAGTGTTGACAACAGATATGTGACCAAATGACCAGTGTTGACAACAGATGTGTGACCAGATGACCAGTGTTGAAAACAGATATATGACCAGTGATGTGATGGGCCCATTGTCATCTGCGAAAATTAGCTGGAGCTCAGATGCCAGTAGAGGCTAGCACTTAGTACTACGGAACATTTTACCACTGAATCTCAGAACCACAAACAAAATCCCCAGTCACTACTGGAGTCGTGAGTTATAATTATTCTATATCTCTAGGTAACATACACGCTCATGCTCCCTACTGAGATAATTATTCTATATCTCTAGGTAACATAACATACACGCTCATGCTCCCTACTGAGATAATTATTCTATATCTCTAGGTAACATACACGCTCATGCTCCCTACTGAGATAATTATTATATATCTCTAGGTAACATACACGCTCATGCTCCCTACTGAGATAATTATTCTATATCTCTAGGCAAAATACACGCTCATGCTCCCTACTGAGCCGTCCTTACACCATTTTGGGCCACCGGGCAAAGAAATGGTGTTGGGCCCCTGGGAAAAGAAAGAGTGCAACCCCCCGCCGGCAGGAATAAAAAATAAATATACATAATATATATAAATAAACATATTCCCATGGGGCCCCTATGCTCGTGGGCCCCCGGGCAAATGCCCAACGGGCCTATGCGATAAGACGTCCCTGGCTCCCTACCATTTAAAGACAATAATACATTTCAAAATTATTAAATTAAAACAACAAAAAGATGATATTACAGGTGTTTTCTTTTTTTTTTCTTTTTTTTTTTTTTTTTTAAAGATTCGTAAGTTTTCCAAGTTAAGCCAAAAAAAAAAATTAAAAAATAATAATCATTAAAAAAAAATTGCACACGTTTATTTATAGCAACATGACAAGTAAGTAGGTTTTTATTGCGTAAGCTTTGAGATAATTTGCTAAGGGACGCCGACGGCACGTCCTCCTAATGGCCAAGCTGACTTCAACCAGATCTCATGGGATGAACACGGCAAACTGTAACAAGCACGGGGTCAGCCCTGACACCAAGACGAGATGCTTTCTAACGACTATAAAATATTTGTTTGTTTAGATTGTTTTCATTTTAATGGACTTGTCCGTAGGTGTGTGCGTCCATGTTTGGTCGTCGGTTTGATTATTTATTTTCTCATGACGGTCAGTTTTCATGAGTTTTTGTCGTCGTGATCAGTTTTTACGAGTTTCTAATGTACAGAGTTTTGTATAGTTATGAATTAAAAACGTTCGGTTCTTTCTTTATAGACAATAGTATGCAGAGTTTTAACGCTGTTATTATCTTCTCTTGTTTGTTCTGTTTGCTCGCGATGGCTTTCTGCCGAAATATTTCTTAGATCGATACAGGTGTCGTCAGGCTCTCTGATATAGTGATATTTTTGGAAACATTTCTTAGATCGATACAGGTGTCGTCAGGCTCTCTGATATAGCAATATTTTTTATTATTGAATTGTTGGAGATCAATATTTTGTTGGTATCAACTTTTGTCGAAAGTCGTAGAAAATAATATATTGATTTAGATTACGATAAAACTTTTGAAGGGTGAATTTTCTTCAACAAGACATTGCAGCCATTTAACGTTCACAAGTGTCGATTTCGGCATTTCTATTACATATATACTTGCATATTGATGATTGGTTTAGTTATTTTTTGTAATTTTATGATTTTATTCAGGTGGCTGTTACACAAATACCAGAGAGCGCAACGCAATTTAAATATCACATGCAGAGTGGAGCGCAAGTTAAAGACCACAGAAAAGAGAACTTTTTTAAGGACGACGTTGGTGGAGTCCAACATTGGAGTCGAAAGATTGTTCTGGGATGGCGGCCAAAAATAGAATATTAGAAAGCAGACGAAAAAGTCTGGAAACTCTATCAGGTAACAGGAAGTAATGGAAGTTCAAACTCAACACAGGGAATTCTTCATCTCCTTAAATAGTTAGAAAATGCAACACATAAATAACGTTTTTAGGGGCGGTGGGGAGTTGAGGTAACAAGTATTTTGCACATTAATATTTGAGCACACTAACTATATAGTAAAAAAATAATTAATTCAACACTTTAAAAAAAAATGAGTAGTGTCAAACAACAAGTTACCCCCCCCCTTTCCAACCTGGACCTGGCTTTCTTATATGATGAAGTTTTAGATTTAGCATGAACAAAACTCAGTTATCAGAGCACACGCAGTGATTTATTTCTTTATTTTACAGAATTGAAATTCTAAAAACTATTGTTTAAAAGTTAATAACTTTACGGCCAATTTAGAGAGCCGATTTTAGTTGTTATTTGAGATAGTTTGCCGGTGAAGAAAAAAAATGACAAAGACCGAACATGAGAGAGAGAAAGAGAGAGAGAGAGAGAGAGAGAGAGACAGACAGACAGACAGACAGACAGACAGACAGACAGACAGACAGACAGACAGACAGACAGACAGAGATAGTACATGGAGAAGGAATGGAATAAGATAGGTAGATGTTAAGAGACCTGGTGGGAAAAAATAGGGAAGAGAGAATCGGGGCTTTTAAATGGAAACAGAATGGGGAGTGAAAAAAAAAGTATACAAGTAGAGAAGTAAAGAGAAAATGTCACCGACAATGAAACTGTTCTCTGTGTGGAGAAACAATCAATTATGTGTTCTATTATATAATTTCAGTGGCCAGATTACCTTCAGACATTCAAAACCTTAACACCTCTCAAAGTTACCTCCCTCCACATGAACATGATGGTGAGAACGGGGGGCGCCACGTGTCATATTCCGTCAATGAAATTGGTCGTCTGCCGGAAGCGCACGCTGTTGAAAACGGTGCCAGCACCAAAAATGGCGATCAAAGATCCGACAAGGAAGCAGACGTTAACAACCAAATTTCCGACAAGGCAGCAGAAGACTACAATCCCAGTTTCCTACAGAAGGCGTTCTCCTGGCGGGGTGCCATCGTCCTCCTGCTTCACACATCCTTCATCGTCAACGTGCTGCCCAGAAACACCCTCCCCATGGCGCTGGTGTGCATGGTGGATCCTTCCAAGGCCGGCAGAGGAGGCGGAAACGCCACCGCGACCTCCCGAAACGGTTCCCATGACGACGCATCCGACGGAATCTCACGGAATGACACGGGAGTTGAGGTATGAGATTATGATCTTCATACAAGTCTATCTATTCTCTAAAATAAAATATTACAATATTTAAGTTTAAATCTTAACTTTATCAGATTAAATATCCTTCTAAGTTTAAAATCTCTTTTTTAAAAATCAGTTCAATAGTGGTCTCCGATTCCCCCCCCCCCCACCATACACACACACATTTTTCCTACAAACTGATCAATAAGCCTAAAACAGCCTATTAATGTGCTCAATTGAAAAAAAAAGCACTTGAATTTGTAACGCCACGATTAAAGTCTACAAACGTGTGTGCGTTACTATTTCTATCATTCAAATATTTCCCATGACCCAATTTATTCCCATGACCTTATTTATTCCCACGACCCTAATTATACCAGTAAATTACTCCCATAAGCTTAGGCTTAAGTATTGCTTTCAAATCTGGCATCTAAAATTAACCTGACCTTCTTGGCCGCCAGATGACGCTGTACGAGTTTGACTGGGACTCCGAGCTCCAAGGTCTCATCCTCACGGGCATCCAGTTCGTCTCCTTCATCGGGCCGATGATCAGCAACGTCTTGAAAAACCTGATCGGCAGCAAGAACTGCTTGACGGCCATCACCTTGGCCGGGGCCGTCTTCAGCATCATCTCCCCTACGGCGGCACGTGTCAGTCCCTACTTCCTGTTGGCTATCAGGATCCTCGCGGGACTTTTTGCGGTAAATTCTACTTATATTTGGATTAAATGCGGGATTTTATTTATTTTTTTTAATTACTTGTTTCATGAAATTATTTTTGTTAATCTAAAATATGCAAGTTGCTTGAACTCAAGGGAATTCTAGAATTAAGCCAACATATTATTTCAGGAAAATTTATATTTTAAAAAAGTGCACTTGAAAAGTGAAACTTTTTGCTTTGAAAAATTGGAGAATATGGCCCGGTCACCCCCCCACACACACACACACACACTCACACACACATCCAAAACTGCATCAATTTTTTAATGCAGACCATATTTTTTTTAAAATACAAAGAAATATACCTTAACTTGTTATTAATTTTAAAAGTCTCGTGAATAAAAATCTCAAAATAAACTTATTATTCCATTTCTTTTTTTCCCCTTCATTTTAACGTGGATTTTAAAAGTTCAGTTTGAATATTTCATAGTTCTAGAGCGCAGAGTTTGTATGAGTCGACTTCGCTAAATTATGCCAGCGTCATGCACGTCTTCCGGTAATGGTCTCCATTATGACCTCTGTACCTTAAAAAGGGTTCAAAAACGTGTTTTAAAAACTTAATTAAGTGTTCCTTTACGATTCAGAGTGATCTATTCCTTTCCCCGAAAATCATGTTTGTCTTTCTTCTTTGTGTCCTCTAGCAGGGAATAAAGTTCAACGTGTCCCATTGACTCCCTAACTGAATAACCTTTGTCCCACCCCTCCCCACCACTTCTTTCCTCAGGGAGGCAATGTTCCGGTGGTGGGTGACGCCCTCGCCTGGTGGACGCCCGACTCAGAGAAACTCACCTGGGTGGCGTGCTCGTTTGCAGGTAATGTTCACAGGCCGAGCGGTGGGGGTGAAGGTATCGTCCCATTAAGCCACACAATGATGTCTATAGAGCAGTGATGGCGAACCGTTTTGGGGTCGCGTGCCCAAAATTTAAGTAAAGTCTACTTATAATTAGCAATGTACCAACACCAAGAATCAGCACAGAGGTTTGATTAAGGAAGTAATAATTAAGTTGCGTGCCGGCTGTTGAGGCTCTGCGTGCCGTCTGTGGCACGCATGGCATAGGTTTGCCATCACTGCTACAGAGTGTTGTGATTTTATATCCGGGTGTGAAGTTTAGTAGCATGCATGGCAGTAGGCCATGATTTAAAGGGAATCAGATTAACAGGATACTGGGAGGGAAAGAGAATGGGAGAAAGGGTATACTTGACAGAGAGAGAGAGAGAGAGAGAGAAAGAGAGTGTCAGAGGGTATCCACATATCTGACGTGGTAGCCACCAGATCACCTGTATGATCATGTGGTAGCCACCAGATCACCTGTATGATGAGGTAGCTACCAGATCACCTGTATGATCACGTGGTAGCCACCAGATCACCTGTATGATCATGTGGTAGCCACCAGATCACCTGTATGATCATGTGATAGCCACCAGATCACCTGTATGATGTGGTAGCCATCAGACCACCTGTATGATGTGGTCTGTATGATGTGGTAGCCACCAGATCACCTGTATGATGTGGTAGCAACCAGACCACCTGTATGATGTGGTAGCCACCAGACCACCTGTACGATGAGGTAGCCACCAGACCACCTGTATGATGTGGTAGCCACCAGATCACCTGCATGATCATGTGGTAGCCACAAGATTAACTGTATGATGTGGTAGCCACCAGATCACCTGTATGATGTGGTAACCACCAGACCACCTGTATGATGTGGTAGCCACCAGATCCCCTGTATGATGTGGTAGCCACCAGATCACCTGTATGATGTGGTAGCCACCAGATCCCCTGTATGATGTGGTAGCCACCAGATCACCTGTACGATGTGGTAGCCACCAGATCACCTGTATGATGTGGTATCCATGCATATATCTGTTGATTATCAGTCACCACATCACCTTTATATTTTACTACCGTATCCCCCTCTCCCCTTCCCCAGGTCTCAACATTGGCGGGGTGGTGTCATCTTTGATCTCGGGTTTCATGTGTGCCATTCCTGTGGACAACGGCTGGCCGTTCATATTCTACGTCACAGGTAGGCTGGTCAGTGGTCAGTCACTTGATTCCTATGACATCGATAATCAGAAATACAGCGGTCAAACTAGAGGTTGGGTGTGATTATTCGTTAGTCAAGCCTACCAGTGTACCAGAGGTTATAGATGTTATTTAGGACTAAGTTAGTCAACCCCAAGAGATGTTATTTAGGACTAAGTTAGTTAACCCCAATAGATGTTATTTAGGACTAAATTAATCAAACCCCAAGAGATGTTATTTAGGACTAAGTTAGTTAACCCCAAGAGATGTTATTTAGGACTAAGTTAGTCAACCCCAAGAGATGTTATTTAGGACTAAGTTAGTTAACCCCAATAGATGTTATTTAGGACTAAGTTAGTCAACCCCAAGATATGTTATTTAGGACTAAGTTAGTCAACCCCAAGAGATGTTATTTAGGACTAAGTTAGTTAACCCCAAGAGATGTTATTTAGGACTAAGTTAGTCAACCTCAATAGATGTTATTTAGGACTAAGTTAGTCAACCCCAAGAGATGTTATTTAGGACTAAGTTAGTCAACCCCAAGAGATGTTATTTAGGACTAAGTTAGTCAACCCCAATAGATGTTATTTAGGACTAAGTTAGTTAACCCCAATATATGTTATTTAGGACTAAGTTAGTTAACCCCAAGAGATGTTATTTAGGACTAAGTTAGTTAACTTCAATAGATGTTATTTAGGACTAAGTTAGTCAGGCCTGTTTTAAATATTTGCGACTGAGCTTTTAAATTAATCTAGCATTATGATTTAACATGTTAACCAGTTCATCAAAACTCAAGCACCGGTCTCCGAACATTTACATTGTTACATGCAGTCATGCAGTTCAGTTTTTCTCTCCATATAATACTGTTAAATTAGGGCCATGGGCATACTTATAATTTTAGAAACAAAGTTATCAGATTTCCTCGATTGATTCTATGCCTATCCACCCCCCCCCCCGCCCACAAAAAAAATTCATTCTTTCTTTATCCACTTACTGACGCCGCACATGTCTCCAGGAGGGTTGAGCTGTATCTGGGTTGTGGTCTGGCATTTCCTGAGTGCCGAGAAGCCCGAGCTCCACCCCTACATCACGGACAGAGAGAAGACGTACATCATGGCCAAACGGTTAGGGATGGGAGGCGGGGACAATAAGGGAGCGGTGAGTAGGTGTGTCATAGAATGTTTAACTCCTCCCCCTACATCACGGACCGAGAGAAGACGTACATCATGGCCAAACGGCTGGGGATAGGAGGCGGGGACAAGAAGGGGGCGGTGAGTAGGTGTGTCATAGAATGTTTAACTCCTCCCCTAACATCACGGACCGAGAGAAGACGTACATCATGGCCAAACGGCTGGGGATAGGAGGCGGGGACAAGAAGGGGGCGGTGAGTAGGTGTGTCATAGAATGTTTAACTCCTCCCCTACATCACGGACCGAGAGAAGTCGTACATCATGGCCAAACGGCTGGGGATAGGAGGCGGGGACAAGAAGGGGGCGGTGAGTAGGTGTGTCATAGAATGTTTAACTCCGCCCCTTACATCACGGATGGAGAAAGATAGGGGGGTGAGAGAGAGAGGAGTGAGAGAGAGGAATGAGAGAGAGAGGAGTGAGAGAGAGAGGAGTGAGAGGGAGAGGAGTGAGAGAGAGGAGTGAGAGAGAGAGGAGTAAGAGAGAGAGATGAGTGAGAGAGAGAGAGGAGTGAGAGAGAG
>MUZC01004699.1:177403-196473 GCA_002072015.1 Radix auricularia | reverse complement strand
GAGAGAGAGGAGTGAGAGAGAGGAGTGAGAGAGAGGAGTGAGAGAGAGGAGTGAGAGAGAGGAGTTAGAGAGAGAGGAGTGAGAGAGATGAGTGAGAGAGAGGAGTGAGAGAGAGAGGAATGAGAGAGAGAGAGGAGTGAGAGAGAGGAGTGAGAGAAAGAGGAGTGAGAGAGAGAGGAGTGAGAGAGAGAGGAGTGAGAGAGAGAGGAGTGAGAGAGAGAGAGGAGTGAGAGAGAGAGGAGTGAGAGAGAGAGAGGAGTGAGAGAGGGGAGTGAGAGAGGAGTGAGATAGAGAGAGGAGATAGAGGAGTGAGAGAGAGAGGAGTGAGAGAGATAGGAGTGAGAGAGAGAGAGAGGGGGGGAGTGAGTGAGAGTGAGAGAGAGAGAGAGAGGAGTGAGAGATAGATACACATACAGAGAGACACTTCCTGTGCATACCAACTCTCAGCACGACTCACTTTAAGAATGGCGCTGCCTTCACTCCCGTCATAAGATCACAACACAGGACATAAGGTTTTGTCTCATTCCCCGGTTTAACACGTCCTTCTTAGTCCCTCATCTTTTTAGCATGGCATCGAATCCGAGGCAGTTATTGCCAGAAGTCATAGGGAAGAAAACCAATGTTTTTAATACAGTTTCTTTGGTCTGTCTGTAGTCTTTTACTAGATTTATGATCACTTTTTTTCTCTTTTTGTTTGATCTCTAGTCGTCTAGTCCCACAAAAAAGTCTGTGTGTAAAGAATAATATATATATATATATATATATTTGTGGATTTACTTATTCTTCTTGTTTTGTTTTTTCCCTTTAAAGATTGCACTTAAGACACATATTTTTAAAATTTATTTTCAAAATTAATGAAACAACATTTCTTTTAATGATTAATTAACGTAGCTGATGTATAACGTATTTTCATTTATGTAGTTAGTATGATATGAATGTTTATTTAATAAATATATGTGCTGTTATCTCCATGTAAAGCGCTGTGAGCCCGGCTCATTGCTGGGATACGGCGCTATATAAATTATCAATTTATTATTATTATTAATAAAGGTGTTGTTTGTGTAAAATATGTTTTGAACAATTTCCTTAGCAGATCGTTTTTATTTTCCTTCAGCTTTATAGACGAAAATTGTCTGCACTGTTTTGTTAATTTAAAAAAATAGCTTAATAGAAATATTTCTGATTTCTTCCCCAGAAGCCCGCCAAAACTCCTTACAAAAAAATATTCACCTCGGTTCCGGTCTTCGCCTACGTCATTGCATCAGCTTGCCATATATGGTCAATGAACGTGACCTTCTCCTACATGCCGATGTACATGACCTCAGTCCTCAAGCTGTCTGTGGAAGAGGTCAGCCAGTGCGTTGTCTTGTGTCAGAATCCAGGGGCGTATCTCAAAATTTAAATGGGTTTGGTGCATATGATATTTTAGAGGGCACGGCTTATGATGTTTCATCTTTGTCCATATTAATAATCAGTGGCACCAGTATAATTTTTTTTTAAAATGTAAATCCCCAAATTTGCACTAAATTAGAGTATACCTCATAAAGTCATATTCCATTTACTTTCAAGGAAAGTTAGGTTTTAAAGTCATAAGTCTGTGATATAAAATGGTGAATACAAAAATAGTTGAGGGACATTAAAAAAAACCCATGCGTTGGTTACCATGGTAACCATGGGAGGCTGGTTTAGAGCACTGTTCGGATTCTTATAAATGCTAAGTCATGCGTTGCCTAAATTATTTTATTTTCTTATATTAATAAAGCAATTTATTGTGTGTTTTTAAAAAAAATTAAATTTCTTATTATTTGCAAGTATTTAATTAGTTTGGTCTACCACAAGACAGAAATTGTGTCACGTGACATCATTGATTGCTTTACCAAATTCTAACTTTTCTAATGTACGATCAGTGTATTTTTTAAAAAAATTTCTTTATTTTAATTATTTTACATTGTTGACGTAATTTCCCATGAGAAAAATTGAGTATACAAATGTTAACTGTCTTTCCTGTCTGTTCGAACTTGATCATGCAACTCCTCCTGAACCATACAGGAACAGATAGAGGATTCGGGTCATTTGCAAATAAATTAATGAGTCCAAAGATGTGCGCATAAAAATAAAAAAAAAAAAAAGGTGACTTGGTTTCCTGGAGGGAAGATAATCGAAAAAATATCAGTATTTTGTCAATTTCTCGCCAACCATAACATTTATTGGGTTTAAACAAACGCCAAACTACAGTTTATAATATTTAGAACAATGTTGGAGAAGGAATTTTCGTTCAACTCCCGTAATTTTAGCAGAAATATGTAGATAGCAATTGTTTTGTTTAGTTTCAGAATTATTGATTTTAAATGACTTTTAATGTTATCTAGAATGATTTTTCTTGAATAAAAAAATCGGAAAATCTTTGTTGGAAATTGCGTTTAAATACTCATTCCAGTTTTTAATACTTGCTTTATTTTAAAAATAAATGTTAGACCTATCTTTTCCTGTTTTGTGTAATCCCCCCCCCCACACCAACATTGGCGTAATTAGTATGAAATGTTCCTCCCAGACTGGTGTCGTGTTTGCCAGCATATCGTCTGCCAGGTTCGTCGGCATGTTTCTTTGGACAGGTCTTGGGAACTTTCTGCTCACTCGCCCCTCAATGACCAAAAACAAAGTCCGAAAAATTTGCATATTTGTCGGTGAGTTTTAAATTATTCCATTAAAATAAGTATAAATAATTTATGAGATGCTTTGTTAGGCTGTGTGAAGAACTATTTTGGAACAAGATACGTGTATTTAATTGCAGCATAGAAATTTTAACGCTTCACATGAAAAGACATGATAATTAACAGGAAATAAAGCGGAATGCACCAATCAAGAAACAACAATAATTGGAAATTAATGTCATATGTTAAACTATCTAAATTTTAAATAAAAAAGTGTAATCTGGCAATATTGAGTAGGTAGCCATGTAAAGGTAGAATTGTGGTTCAGATTCATGTATAATTTCTTAAATAATTTTAATTCTATAATTTAAACTTAAGTGTTTTCTTTCATGAATTAACTTTTAAAATTAATATCTGGCTATGGCATTGCTTAATTTTGTTTAAATTTTATGTCTATAGCATTCTTTTATAATTCTGAATTATTCTCAGCCCTCTTTTGAATTTTCTGGTAATCTACTCACCAAATTTTTAATCGATGAAGTTTTTAGAAAAAAGAAAGAAAAAAAGGAGAAGAGAAATGAAACTAAATTGAAATGGTAATAATTGTCCCGACAAGTAAAAAAAATTTATTAAAGAAGGGAAAAAAATATTTTTAAAAAATACATCCATTATATTATATATCACAGACGCTCTTTCTATACAGAACATTAATGCGACGTATGCTAATCTTTTGTTTCTATATAGTCTTGCATTTTATTAAAGTTTTAATTTTGATAGAGAGTTAGTTTTCCTTTTTTTATCAGGCAACCGATTTCCAGACGGAAAGAACGAGAATTTATTTGTGTTTGTTCTTGCATACGGAATTAGATTCTGTAAAAAAAAAAAAAATTATTATTAAAATTATTAGTTAATATCCCTGAATCATTGGAGGTTCTTGAAACTACACTAACAATTTAATTACTATATTATAAATGTTTTAAACTATTTTGTATTAAATTTTGACATAGCCGGTTAATTTAAAACTCTGAACTTTAAACTTTGAAGAAAACAACAACAACAACAACTTAACAAACAAACAAACCAAAGACGTAGTCAACTTAGTGCTGTAATAACTAAAAATTACTTTCTTAGGTTAATTAAATGAATAAAACCCTAGTCTTGCATGATAAAAAATAGCATTCACAGAAAAATAATTGTACTTGTACCATAATAAATTACAACGACATCAGGAAAAAGTGTTGTTTTTTTTTGTTTTTTTTTAATGTGACAGTTTGTGTCAGGGTAGGTTGTCAAAAATTGGAGACATATTTAAAGAAAGGAAGGCCCAAAATATTATGGCATATTGGCCCCAGGAGAGGGGGTCATCTTTTATTTATTTATTTTATTTTTTTAAATTCCAGACTTACTTTTTGGACAATCCTTTCTATGCATACGCACGTGAACTTTGACCTATCCACCCATTCGTGGTAAAAAGTCAGTCTGAAAGTCAGTCTTCTTTTTTTTTTTCATTTACACAGTTGAACCAACTGGTAATATCAGGTTTTATTTTCAGGTTTCGCATCTGCCGGGGCGACCAACCTGGCCATCTCCTTCTTCGATCACGAGTTCAGGGGCGTCGCCATCGGGATGTTGACGCTCCTCATGATGGCCCAGTCGGTGGGATCTTCCATCCTCACGGTTATCCCCCTTGATATGGCGCCCAGGTGAGTAGTGTGCTTAACCCCTCCCCCCCCCCGCTCCATATCTATGTCAAAGTCACATGACCTGAGCCTACAACACGTCATACGAAAATCCACCTCCAACCCCCTCCCCCCCATTTTTCCCCGTTATATTTTTGTTTTTTCATTAAACCCGTGACGTGATTCACGATTTTCGCCATATCGCCACATTATCTAGATTTGGCGGTTAACATTGCAGCTGTTTTTATAGATGATAGTTAACATCGCTGAAGTGTTTATATTTGGCAGTTAACATACCTGAAGTGTTTATAGTTGAAAGTTTCTGGCCATTTTCAGATTCAATAAACAATAATTAAACGTTTGTTCAAAACAGACGTAAATATGAGCTTGTTGAAATGATTGTCTATTCATGACCAGGTATGCCGGCGTCATCTCAGGATTCAACTTTTCTTTTGGGATGCTGCTATCAATCTCTGGACCCCTGCTGGTATCCATGATTGTTCCCACGGTAAGTTGATCCTTTGGGGTGCTGGTAGCCATGATTGTTCCCACGGTAAGTTGACCTTTTGAAATGCTGGTAGCCATGATTGTTCCCACGGTAAGTTGATTCCTGCTGGTAGCCATGAATGTTCCCACGGTAAGTTGATTCCTGCTGGTATCCATGATTGTTCCCACGGTAAGTTGATTCCAGCTGGTAGCCATGATTGTTCCCATGGTAAGTTGATCATTTGGGATGCTGGTAGCCATCTCTAAACCCTGTTAGTATGGCCATTTTGTTTCCTAAAGTAAGTTGATATCTAATTGCCAAATCTGACGCAGATGGCTAAATGGTCCTTCCCGGTGTAGTATTCAATTGTTTACCCTTAAGTTATGTCATCCAATCCATTGTTGACTTTGCCATTTCATATATTTTTCAACCCTTTCTTGTGTTGCTTCTATATTTTCATGGGCAACGTATTTATTAATGAATACTTCATTTCTATTCATTTATAATGCATAATATTGATGATGTCATTTTCCCCAATTCTCGTTACTATTGATTGTAAACATTTCCTGCTCCCAGAATTCCTTTGAGGAGTGGAGAGTGGTCTGGATCATCATGTCCATCTTGTTCACGTCAGCGGCCGTCATCTACGTCACCCTGGGCCAGGCGTCCCTCCAGCCGTGGGCCGAGGGCAAGAAGCGAACGGACGTGCCCAACATCGTGGCACCCTTCGTCAGCATGGGGCGCCGGTTCTTTTCGTTCGTCGAGGCGCCGCCCCTGAGCCCCATGCTCAGCCCTGGCGCAAGGCTCAAGCGCTTCAACTTCAGCCTCAACGCCCAGCTGGCGAGCATGCTCCCGGCGCTGACCGAGACGAGGGACGGCTTCAACATCGCTGACCAGCTGCACCTCCAGCTTGACCTCAGTCCTCAGGTGCAGATGACTCGTCCCAGCTTCGCCGACGCGGGAACGCAAACCGGCGATGACCCGGATGTCGACCACGCGTCTGAGGGACGTCACCGTGCGGGACTGGAGAACAAATCGTTCAACCCGGAACCGGAAGTGTTTGTTACCCAACAGTCTTCCCGTGATACCATGGTCAAAGATGGCGACACCTCCGTATTTTCAGAACACTTTATGGAAGTCAGGCACGACAATACAGCATTTGTGAATGTAGATCGTCCCCCATTGATGGCGATCATAGTGAACCCACATAGTGAAGAAAGGTCAACACCCCTGAACTCTACTAATTTGTGAATGATTGTCATGTCCTCTAATGCCTTTTAGTTTAACAAAATATATCAGTATTATTGAAAAGTGCGTGTAGAGAAAGGGCGGGGCTTGAAAAGTTCTAGGGGATTACAAATACATGGCAGTGGCGTAGCAAGGGGAGGGTAGGGGCTCCAAATTTGAAACTCCTCTAGGGCTTCCACTTACTACACCCCAACCATGTTTGTGGGGCCCCCAAAGAGGTTAAGCCCCCCGGACCTCTAAACCACTACAAATTTCTAGCTACGCCAATCATGCAAGGAGCGTGTCAAAAACGAGATAAAGGCAGCACGCATTCGTCGGTTGAAAATGAGATCAATAGATTACTATTGAAATGTCGCTCTATCACTATCACACGATATATGTTTAAAATTTATTTTGTTTTGTGATAAACGGTTGATGTTTTGAAAGTATTGTAGTATGCTTTCCTGTAAAAATAAACATTCATGTGATCGAAAATGTACACACACACACAAAATAATTAATTTTTAAACTAATGCGTCTGTGTGTGGAAAATAATTAATGTCGAAAGCGTTAACCTCTTTATTTGAATGATTGTGTCGGCTTTTGTAATTTGTGTTGAGCCAAAGACAGTTTTCGTGGAATACTTCATGTAAGTAATAAAATAGTTTAAAATAATTTCAAATTTTAGTAACTTCAAAATATTGAATTCAATGATTTCCTAATTGAGAGAGAGAGAGAGAGACTGACTGAAAGAGATCCAAGCAATTTGTATTGATCACAAATGCCCTCAATTAACATGCTCCTCAATAACTCCCTAAATGTCTCGCACACTGAATGATTGCTAGCAAAACAAACACTAATTGGATAAAAGGCATTGACGCTCCATTAAACTGTTATGCTATTTTGCCAGACGAGAAAATGATTTCAAATTCTGTATCTATCTGTTTTATCACACGTCTCAGTCAGGTATTTTCAAATCTTGGTGAAAATTCCCACCTCAGTAGCGACTTGAACAAAGAGGTTATCACGACTGGTGGGAACTGTCCTTCAAAAGCAGTGGGGGCGGGCAAGGAAAACCAAAACCCTCGCGAGAAAAGCTCGGGATCTACCAGATTTCCCACGAGACAAGTTTCCCCAGTATTACATTGAGTGATGTCTTCCCAGTGACAGATTATGGTGATAACGGAATGTCCAGCCTCGGACAATGGTAGATGGTGGGAGTGGCGTTGGGGGGCTGGGGGAGCGAGTCCCTACAACAGAATGGACCGGTACCGCTCGTGTTTACATTTCATCGGTGGACGTGTGTGTTTGGCGGTGGGGAAAGGGGGGGGGNGTAGAGTGTGACGACCCATTCACGAAAGAGACACGGGGTTGTTGAGCTAGCGGGGGGAGGGGGGCTGGCCCATCTTCATGCAAACAAGCATCACAATGACCTTGAAAGGGGCCACTCTATGGCGGTGATGTTTCGAGGCGGTTTGATTCCATAGAAATTTCTGTAAAGAAAGGTTCTTCACCTGGGAATAGGGTATCTAGGGAGGTTCTCAAAGTTTGATTTTCTTTATTTGTTTATTTTCTTCTAAATATTAGTGAAGGAAATAGTCCAAGTTTGATTTCTTTACAATTATTGTAATGTATTCCTGTAATGAAATAACGAATAAATAAAACTTTACGGAACAAAACAATTTGAAAAAAAATATCAAGGTTCTAATATACACAAAGTTTTAATCAAATTGACCAAATGGGCAAGACGAAAAAAAAAACTGACTAAGTAAACCACTAAGTCACTACGTAAACCACTAAGTCACTAAGTAAACCACTAAGTCACTACGTAAACCACTAAGTCACTAAGTAAACCACTAAGTCACTACGTAAACCACTAAGTCACTAAGTAAACCACTAAGTCATTAAGTAAACCACTAAGTAAACCACTAAGTAAACCACTAAGTCACTAAGTAAACCACTAAGTCAAATAGTAAACCACTAAGTCACTAAGTAAACCACTAAGTCACTAAGTAAACCACTAAGTCACTACGTAAACCACTAAGTCACTAAGTAAACCACTAAGTCACTAAGTAAACCACTAAGTCACTACGTAAATCACTAAGTCACTAAGTAAACCACTAAGTCACTAAGTAAACCACTAAGTCACTACGTAAACCACTAAGTCACTAAGTAAACCACTAAGTCACTACGTAAACCACTAAGTCACTAAGTAAACCACTAAGTAAACCACTAAGTAAACCACTAAGTCACTACGTAAACCACTAAGTCACTAAGTAAACCACTAAGTCATTAAGTAAACCACTAAGTCACTAAGTAAACCACTAAGTCACTAAGAAAACCACTAAGTCACTAAGTAAACCACTAAGTCACTACGTAAACCACTAAGTCACTAAGTAAAGCACTAAGTCACTAAGTAAACCACTAAGTCACTAAGTAAACCACTAAGTCACTAAGTAAACCACTAAGTCACTACGTAAACCACTAAGTCACTAAGTAAACCACTAAGTAAACCACTAAGTCACTAAGTAAACCCCTAAGTCACTACGTAATCCACTAAGTCACTAAGTAAACCACTAAGTCACTAAGTAAACCACTAAGTCACTACGTAAACCACTACGTAAACCACTAGGTCACTACGTAATCCACTAAGTCACTAAGAAAACCACTAAGTCACTACGTAATCCACTAAGTCACTAAGAAAACCACTAAGTCACTAAGAAAACCACTAAGTCACTAAGTAAACCACTAAGTCACTAAGAAAACCACTAAGTCACTACGTAAACCACTAAGTAAACCACTAAGTCACTACCTAATCCACTAAGTCACTAAGTAAACCACTAAGTCACTAAGAAAACCACTAAGTCACTAAGTAAACCACTAAGTCACTACGTAATCCACTAAGTCACTAAGTAAACCACTAAGTCACTACGTAATCCACTAAGTCACTAAGTAAACCACTAAGTCACTATAAGTAAACCACTAAGTCACTAAGTAAACCACTAAGTAAACCACTAAGTCACTAAGTAAACCACTAAGTCACTAAGAAAACCACTAAGTCACTACGTAATCCACTAAGTAAACCACTAAGTCACTAAGTAAACCACTAAGTAAACCACTAAGTCACTAAGTAAACCACTAAGTCACTAAGTAAACCACTAAGTCACTAAGTAAACCACTAAGTCACTAAGTTAACCACTAAGTCACTAAGTAAACCACTAAGTCACTAAGTAAACCACTAAGTAAACCACTAAGTCACTAAGCAAACCCCTTTAACTCTTACTCTCTCACCATAATACTTAGTTGTGGATTCTAACTAATCCTGTCAGATTCCACCACGAGTTGTTGATTCTGATCGAGAGATTGGCGAGAGTTCAACACTGGGGATGGGTTGAGATTGGGGGCGGGCAGAGGTGGGGGTGGGGGCTTCCATATACAGTAGTCGGTCTCGGGGTTAAAGGGTTAAGTTACACATTCTAAATGGAGGGAATAATCTCAGGATTATCATCGAAACGAAGAAGGGTAATTTGGTAACGGCAGCCCATAAATAAGAAAGCGGTGGTCAACAACCTCCGCTGTGAGGATTTTGGGGGGGGGGGGGGGTGGTAGGAAAACGGCATTATTAAACTCTGTGTACCTGGATACAAAGTGGTCATTATGAAAAATAAAATATGACATTGATGCAAACAAGAGAAGTAGTTGGTGGTGACAAAATAATTATTTGTGAATACAAAATGGTCATTTGAGGAGAAAAACAGTAATTTTTACAAGCAAAAATGGTAATTGTGCATACATAGCTGCCATTTTTTTGGAAATAAAATGGAAATTTGAAATTGAAAACAATTGAATACAGAACAGCTGCTTATCTTGGAGGGGGTGGGGGTGACATGGTCGAATGTCCAGGCATACAATGTACACGTCTTAGCTAGCCTCAGGGCAAACACTCTACAGTTATAGTAGGTCTACACGTGTAAACTCTGTATAGCCTTGGAATCAAGTGATTACTTTAAAGAAAATACCTTTCAAACTATCATTTTTTTTCGATGCAAGTTTCTCTCGATAGTTAACAGTTGACCAAACACGAGCAGTAAGTACTGCTTTTCATCCCTTTTTACCACGGCCTCCAGACGTCATCATCAAGTTCTTCAGACTGGCCGTGAACCATCTGACCACTGGCGGACCATGACGCACCAGAAGGGGGTGTCAGACTCGCCGACTCAGGTACCCTCACGCTGGTAGTCACGGACGCGTGTGGTGAAACGACCCCAGGACCCGAGGCCCAGAAACGAGTGCGTGCTGGATGACGCTGATTGTCGGTGTTTCTGCCCTCGTCCCCAGTCCGCGTTCCTCGCTCATTCAGAAGATTTTTTGGCGGTGAAGTAACACAAAGATTCATAGGCAGTTCTGTTGGGGCACTTCCTGAGAGATGTTGGTCTCTTGGACTCGCACTACGCCCCCCGTAAATCAATCTGACCCCATGCGAAAGTCTGGATGCCATTTCTGGTAGCCTATGGGTGCGGTCACACGAGGCGGTAGCAGGACCCTCGACCTGTGTCAGCGACACGTCATGAGGGTCGGCTTTCGTTTTGACTGGACTCCGTTCACAACTATTGTCATTACCGCTGTAATTGGAGGAGCGTAACGCTAATGAGCCGCGTACCGTCTGGTCCTCTGATGATGTGCACTGGCATGGGAGGGCATGTACACTGTCTTTGTTACCCGTGGTCAGGTTTAAAGGCTCGAGTGAGTTTTGTCTCACCAAAGAGACCGCGTTGGCGTTGTGGTCATAATTTACGCGTGTGCCCGAGAACTCGGCGAGGGGTTGTGGCGATCTGGTGAAAGGGGGATTTCCCGCAGTCTCTCCGTGGGTGCAAACTGTGCGGCTGACGTGTCTACTTCCTCTTGCCAGGTTGCCATGGCAACGCACGGACGACATAGCGTTACAGTCGACGTGTCCAACAACGTTCGATTCTCCATCACGGCAAGCAGAGCAGTTAAAGACCGTGGTTTTACCGCGACAAACTCCAGCGCACTCCTTGTATCTCAATCCACAAGTGTTGTTGATGCGGTCTCTGCCAGCACAGCTCGGAGTTCTCATTGCGGGTTTCCAAATTTCATCTCCGCACAAATTTCTTCTTGGCGTTTCGAAATCAGACGAACGTTCATCGCACCATAAACGATCGTCGAACTTCGACCGTTTATCTGGACCAGAAAAATATGCCGACTGCTCAGTTAGACCCTGCTGGCGCGTTCTAGGGTAATGATGACTTAGGTCACGAGCAGGCCACGAGGGATGTACATATGACCGAGGGCGAATCAAGTCTCCGAACTGAGAAGTCTTTTGTGTCTCTTTGTCTCTCTCGTAAAGATCATCTGAAGGGTCGGGGAGCTTAAGTTTGGACGCAGGCTTTGGTAATCTGTTAAGCTGTGAGGCGATTTGGGGGAAATTATCAACCCCTTGCGATTCCCTGGTGTCCAGAATTTCATCATTGGTAACGATGGAAAGAAACGGGTATTTCCTTTTATACTGTCCCATTTCTGGGGCACTTAATGTGGGTTGCATTTCCTGATGACTTCGACACGGTTCGAGAACCCTCAGAGGGGAACCAGCTTTAGATACATGAAGGTTGTTCAAGTAATGCTCGTCTGCTACGGGTGACGTCACCTGATCGCACCTGGTGGAATGCGTGCCGCGACTCCCAACTGAAGCCGGTCTCGACACGGTGTCAGTTACTGTCCCAAAACCAATCACATTGTTTATATTTTTGTTGCTTGAGTTCGGCGCCAAGTCTTCTCTTGCACTTCCTGGCAACTCAGCTTCGCGGCGAACCTTTGATGTTGAGGCGGAGTCAACGCGAGCGCTCAACACCGGCGCTCGTGCGCTAGAGTTCACTTGAATATTGATGAGGGGTGCGGCATCACGCTGCCTATTTGTTTCCTTGTCGATGGACTGTGTTGGTAGGCAGACAGCCGAAGATTTCAGGAGAAACGCTTGTGTGAACGACTGGATCTCCTCCTCACCGAATGAAGTCTGCACGTAGATGGGCACAAGGCACGAGCTTATGGAATTTCCCGAAAAAGCTGCGCAGGTTTTAGACGGGTCGTCAGCGATAAGCTTCGGGAATGGGAATTTCCCTTTATCTAGCACGTCAACATGTTGTGCTGTAGATTTGAGCAATGCTGTGAAGGGGCTCGATGCACGGTTTAGTACCGTCTCTGTTAGACTGCGGATGTCTGTCTTACCGTTTGAATCAAAGTTTGATATTTTATCACATGATCTTAGTGACTCATTCAGTTGTTCTCCCTTTTCCCCGCGCACGAATGTGTTTTCTAAACCTCCTTGAGTTGTGTCTGTTGTTTTCTTCGACTCATTACGCATGCGCACATCTGTTACGAGAAATTGTGAGGTCGAGGAAGACAACTGATCAGTTTTGTTGTTAACAGGTGTCTCGTGGATGGAATTTCTGTAATTTTTTTCTCTTAAGGTTTCCCAAATTTCCAAGTTTTTCTCATCATTTGGGTCTGAACGTTCGCTCTGAGCAACTTGCTGAGGTGAAAGGTTACTTATAGAAATGTTTAGAACCGCTGAACCCTGATTTCGGCCAGCAGTGACACTGGCAGACACACCCTCAGTAGGGTTCGTGTTGGTTGCAACGTCATTACTCGGCACATCCGTGTTGAGACATCCTGATGTGTAGGCGTTGTCGTCTCCTGATGTCATGCTACCATCAGATGTCACGCCACCAGTCTCCTCGGACATCGAACAGCCCTCGTTAGCCTCCTCGGTGCAGCTAAATCCATGGCTTGGGTCACGGTTGTGACCGGACACCCGAGCGTCGCCGACCGCTCCGTCATCAGAGGTGGACGAGACGATGGTCAGCGGGCTGGTGGCTCGTGTCCCGGAACACTTCAGAGTGGTCAGATGGCCAGACAAAGTAGTGGACGACAGCAGACATCGGGCGATGATGGAAGAGGCTTTGAACTGGCTCCCGGGCCTCGACTTCTGCGCCGTCTCTGTGGGAGATCAATAAGGTCAAGGTCAATACAAGGCAAGGTTCCACAACTCAACCCCAAAAATATGGGTTTGAAATAGCATGCGCTAAAAAATTGGAGTTACTCTATTTAACATTCGACCCTATAACTATGAAAATTACGCCTACGGTCAATGTTCCCTTTCAGATGCGCGGCTTCGCGGCAGTTTAGAATTACAGCCCAGCAATTTTTTTTAAAAATTGCACATCAAGTGGATGCTGCAACAATCGAACCTTAAAGGGAGCATTGCCCACGGTAAAATTGTAATTTTGTTGCTGTAGCTTTGATCCTCACCTGTCGGTGGCGGCGAGGATGACGGGGAGTCGGGGGTGCTGTGGGGCGCACAGCCGTTGAGGTGGTCCAGGAGGCTGCCCTTGATGCGGGCTGCCAGCGGGTTGGCCGAGCTGAGGAACTGGTTGACCTCCTGGGTGCACTCGCTGTAGCCGAGGTTGTAGGAGGTCCCGCCGCCTGCTGGCGACTTGTCTGGGGACAGAGAGACAGACATAGAAACAAACGCACAACTACGGTGTTAAGGGACTTGTGAACTCGCGAATAAAATTGTTGTGGTTAAAAAAAAATTATTAATATTCTTTTTTTTTATGTGTGAAAGATGAGAGAGAGGGAGAGAGAGAGAAAGAGAGAGAGAGAGAGAGAGAGAGAGAGAGAGAGAGAGAGAGTTCTGTTAGTGTGTATGTGTGTTTGGAATTAGTTATTTTGCGAATGCATTTGTGACGTTTAAGCCTCATTTATGTAGGATAGTTTAAATTAAAACAAATAGATAAATTGGAAACCCCGAATTGGATTGATGATAATGATAACAATATAGAAATCTAATAGTTACAATAAGCAAGAAAAGATATTGATTAGTGCACGCTGGTATTCGAATTACCTTTATTGACTTCCTGTAAGTGACGTAAGTACTGGACGGCCATTTCCAATATGTCGGCTTTCTCCAGTTTGGTGTATTTCCGGTTCTGCTGGGCAAATTAAAATGAAAAGGAAAATAATATTACAAAAATCACGTGACAGTCTAACGTAAATTAAAATAATCTCTGGACTATGGATGTATTATCTTAAATTGCATATTACGGAACTTATGCACACATTTAAAAAAAAAAAATTAAGTTCAATAAACTAAAATGTTTGAGAAGCGCTGCTGTAGATCAAATAATTATCTAAACCATGAGACAGTGTTGAAAGAAACCACTGGCAGGGTCCTAAAGAAAATCGCGCAGTATTTATACGACGTTGATTAGGGTGGCTTGGACCTTTGCCCTTTTTCTGCCCCTCACGTCCCTGGCCGATGTGATTCGCGATTTCATGCTGTGATATTGAATTTCTCTATGATTTTATAACGAAATATTTACTTGAAAAATGTTATGTCATATCGGGAACGGATGATCATCATTTTTGCTTAGCTTAGCAGCAAAATGAACCTTCCCCCATGGGAATTAAATTAAAATAAAAGCCGATTTTCCATCATCTAGGGAAAAAAAGCGTATTCACTTACGTCACGTGTTGGTGTGTGTGGGATCAAGGAGCGTAACTCTGCCAGACTGGCGTTGATTCTCGCTCTTCTGCGTTTCTCCATTGCCGGCTTGGACTGCTGGCAGAATGAATGAGAATAAATTTGAAGATGAGGGAATAAAGTCTATAAAATTATTTTTTTAAAGAGTACCTTAAGGACGCGCTAGTTACACGCGTACTGACAATGTGAGTTTGAATGAAAATTAAAGCCCAGCTCAGCACGGATGTGTTAAACACAAACCTAATGTAACAGATGTGTTTATGGGAACTCTGGTCGAATTTATTGCATGAGGGCTGCACATAAATCCGGCCAAGTCTGCATTCATAAACACTGACTTAAAACGCTAAGAAAACACGGAATGAATAACTAAATCTTAACATCGAGTGTGTCAATGTATGTATCAACTAATGTATCACCGAATGCAACACCAAATGTATCACCGAATGCAACACCAAATGTATCACCGAATGCAACACCAAATGTATCACCTAATGCAACACCAAATATATCACCAAATGCAACACCTAATGTATCACCGAATGAAACACTAAATGTATACCGAATGCAACACCAAATGAATATCGAATAATCAGGAAGTTTAGAACATTGACGAAGAAGGCCTTTATTTTATAACACCTATCTCCTATTTGACGTCAGTTTGTTTACCTTGACGCCTTGATCTCCGGCACGACCTCTGGCATCGCCGGCCTGCCGTCCACGCATTATGACTCAGTGACGCGAGTCAGACAGATAACATGGAAATCTGGAGCAAGGTCCTCCGAGGTCACACGTCACAAAAATTTCTTTAACTGCGACCTAATTTAAACAATAGGCCGCCCCGCGGGTGGGTTTGGAAAAAGTTTTGTGAAATCTTTTATCTCGGGAAATAGGCCACGGTCATCTGGGGACGAGTTGAACATTTGAAATGAATTAGCGAGACTTGGGCGAGGGCGATTTTTGTGGAGTGGGGAGGGGGGGAGGGGTGGATGACCTCGAGCGTCACGGCTGACCCCTGGGTCTCGCCTGGCCAGTACGCGGATCGCCCCGCGGGGCAAACGAGGACATCTCACAGGTTGGAAAGTCCGCGACCCCCACCCCCCTCTTTCCACCCGCCTGTTGATCTTACGGACACTGGACACATCTTTCGTAGAGGAAAAAATCAAGGAAATTCAATTTATCCCTTAAATCCACTAATGAAAGTTTGCGAGAAGTTTGCAAGAGGAGTAGACAACTGGAAGAACGTTTCTTGTCATTCTAGCGAGTACGGGGCATTAAACTGGTGTAATGTTTAAATCGATATGACTGAAACTTTATTTTTAACTTGTATAAAACTGTATCTCGCACATTTATTGTAAACATTAAATACTGAAGGTGCAGCAACAAAGAAAGATAATTCTTATTGAATGTTGACAATAAACTTTATAAGTAAACACGATTTTGTGTGTGTGTGTGTTTTTTTTTTTATTTTAAGATTAAATTCAAGACAGCAAATTGTGAAGCCTCATTATAAATGACTAGATTGTGCCGGGGCGCCTATGGCGCCCATTTTTTTAGGGCGCCTACGGTGCCAACCTTTTTCAAAAGCCCAACTAACTTGTCCTTTTTTTTATAAATACGAAATATTAAACTTTCTGAAATGTACGCAAAGTATAAATAATATAAAAGCCCCGGCACAATCTAGTTTACTAATAGGCGTTGTATTTAGCGCACCGATGCACACCAAACAATGACGTCATTTAAAATATTTTTACAGCGCTAACCACCACACTATTTTTCAACTAACTGATGTAGACTGTTGTACATCGTTCCTCAGCGTTACACATCCAGTGAGTGAGTGACCTGGGCTTTTATATTATTTACTAGATTGTGCCGGGGCGACGTGGCGCCTGCGGCGCCCCCCTTTTTTAGGGCGCCTACGGTGCCAACCTTTTTCAAAAGCCCATCTAACTTGTCCTTTTTTGATAAATACGAAATATTAAACTTTCTGAAATGTACGCAAAGTATTTAATAATAGGGGTTGTATTTTACGCACCGATGCACACAAAACAATGACGTCTTTTTAAAACACGATTTTTCAACTAACTGCTGTAGAATGTTGTGCATCGTTCCTCAGCGTTCCACATCCAGTGAGTGAGTGAGTGAGTGAGTGACCTGGGCTTTTATATTATTTATTATTTATATTCGATGACGTCGATTGGTAGCGGTAGTTAACGGAAGTTAACGGTTGATAACAGAAGTTAACGGTTTACAACGGAGGTTAACGGTAGATAACGGAAGTTAACGGTAGATAACGGAAGTTAACGGTAGATAACGGAAGTTAACAGGAGATAACAGAAGTTAACGGTTTACAACGGAAGTTAACGGTAGATAATGGAAGTTAACGGTAGATAACGGAAGTTAACGGTTTACAACGGAAGTTAACGGTAGTATCGACGGATGAAAGATTTTTGGACTATGTGGTTGCAAGGACTGGTTGACTGACAGACCAGCTGACAGACTGATTGACTGACTGACTGAATGACTGGCTGACTGACTGACCAGCAGACAGACTGGCTTTATGACTGACTGACTGAATGACTGACTGAATGACTGGCTGTCTGACTGACCAGCTGACTGACTGACCAGCTGACTGACTGGCTGTATGACTGACTGACTGACCAGCTGAATGACTGACCAGCTGAGTGACTGGCTGTATGACTGACTGACTGTAAGGCTGACTGACTGACCAGCTGACTGACTGGCTGTATGACTGACTGGCTGACTGACTGACCAGCTGAATGTCTGACCAGCTGACTGACTGGCTGTATGACTGACTGACTGAATGACCAGCTGACTGACTGGCTGTATGACTGACTGACTGACCAGCTAAATGACTGGCTCTTGGGGTGTATGGTGGCCTCTCACAAGGCACAAGGCGTAAGAAAAAGTGATGATAAGAACAGATAGATAAAACCTTCAATTCTTCAAGTGTTTGAAACCAGTGCTACTTTGATATTTTACAAATCTAACTTGATTTAACCAGGGCTACCTTGATATTTACAAATTTAATGTCATTCAACCAGGGCTACTTTGATATCTTACAAATCTAACAGATTAAACCGGTGCTTCTTAGATATTTAAAAAATCTAACATCATTGGATCAGTGCTACTTAGATATTTTACAAATCTAACAGATTAAACCAGTGCTATTTAGATACCTTACAAATCCAACAGATTAAACCAGTGCTACTTAGATATTTTACAAATCTAACAGATTAAACCAGTGCTACTTAGATATTTTACAAATCTAACAGATTAAACCAGTGCTACTTAGATATTTTACAAATCTAATAGATTAAACCAGTGCTACTTAGATATCTTACAAATCTAACAGATTAAAACAGTGCTGCTAAGATATGTTACAAATCTAACATGATTAAACCTACGTTGAAGGTCAATCTGAAGGTGAGTGACCATCTCAGAGAACGTTTTCGCCAAAACCGAACACACTAAAACAATTTTTGATGCCTTCATTGACATAAAAAAAAACCAGCAAGTCCCCTATACAATTATTTTATTCCCCCAACAATTAAAGCTTGCTTACCCAGTATTTTCTTACATCCGGTCACGTGCAAGGCCGGCCATTACTGTACATAATTTAACCCGTATCACGAACCAAAATGGACCCCAGCTATTAGAGGCACAATGTGTTTAAACACCGGGTCACACACTGATCCCCTCACCCCAAAGCCATTATTGACACGGGCAGGTAAGTGAGCTTTTCGGCACTCGATGATTTCCCTTGATAATAAAAAAAAAATAGACTGTACACTCATTTTCTGCCCTTTTCTTTCTACATTCTTTGAAATCTAAACCGCGCGGGATTGTATTGAGGCTTACATTTTGATGGTTTGGCTCAAGTGGTCTTGGGTTAACGGAGTGGTGAAAACAGTTTGGGGCCTTTCCGTAAAATGGTGTGTGTGTGTGCATCAAATGGCCAGAACCTATTGAACGCTTCAGCGTGACGACTGCCTCACACAAAGCCAGTGCCGGCCATTCGGATGGGTTAGTCTTAACCGGGTCGTGGGAATGAAAGTCTGTAGACTGTAGGTTTGATTTCGCTATTTTAGCTGCAATCACGGGTTATGGGGAGTGGATGGGGGGAAGGAAGCGGGGATCGGTCACATGGGAGATGGGCCTAGCGACCCTTGAAATATATTACATCCCAGTAAAACAAAACAAAACGCTATAATTTACATCCCAGATTAATGTCATAAACATTTTTCTTTCCGTGAAACGATCTTAAAAAATAATTTTTTACCAAAGGCTCGTGAAAGTTCTAATAAATCGAGAATTAATTTTATTATTATCAGTTTAATTAATTTTTTTTTTGTTTTGTTTAATCACTTGAGTTTTAAAAAAATTATAATTTATAATATTTAATTTTCTTTTATTTTCATTTATTTTTAAATATTTTTTATTTATTT